>CAWVNZ010001914.1:0-108494 GCA_963930735.1 Dioctria linearis | reverse complement strand
TGTCGCAAATTTTAATTGCGCCAGGGATTGCCTTTTCTATAGTAAATTTTTCAAAAAATAATTTTTTCCTGTCGCAAATTTTAAAAACGCCAGGGATTGCCTTTCTATAGTAAATTTTTCAAAAAATAGTTTTTTACTGTCGCAAATTTTAATTGCGCCAGGGATTGCCTTTTCTACAGTAAATTATTCAAAAAATAATTTTTTACTGTCGCGAATTTTAAATACGCCAGGGATTGCCTTTTCTATAGTTAATTTTTCAAAAACTAATTTTTTACTGTCGCAAATTTTAATTGCGCCAGCGATTGCCTTTTCTTCAGTAAATTTTTCAAAAAATAATTTTTTATTGTCGCAAGTTTTAATTGCGCCAAGGATTGCCTTTTCTCTAGTAAATTTTTCAAAAAATAATTTTCTACTGTCGCAAATTTTAATTACGCCAGGGATTGCCTTTTCTATAGTAAATTTTTCACAAATTAATTTTTTACTGTCGCAAATTTGAAATACGCCAGGGATTGCCTCTTCTATAGTAAATTTTTCAAAAATTAATTTTTTACTGTCGCAAATTTTAATTACGCCAGGGATTGCCTTTTCTATAGTAAATTATTCAAAAAATAATTTTTTACTGTCGCAAATTTTAATTGCGCCAGGGATTGCCTCTTCTATGGTAAATTTTTCAAAAATTAATTTTTTACTGTCGCATATTTTAATTGCGCCAGGGATTGCCTTTTCTATAGTAAATTATTCAAAAACTAATTTTTTACTGTCGCAAATTTTAATTACGCCAGGGATTGCCTTTTCTACAGAAATTTTTTCAAAAACTAATTTCTTACTGTCGCAAATTTTAATTACGCCAGGGATTGCCTTTTCTATAGTAAATTTTTCACAAATTAATTTTTTACAGTCGCAAATTTTAATTGCGCCAGGGATTGCCTTTTCTATAGTAAATTTTTCAAAAAATAATTTTTTACTGTCGCAAATTTTAATTGCGCCAGCGATTGCCTTTTGTATAGCAAATTTTCAAAAATTAATTTTTTACTGTCGCAAATTTTAAATACGCCAGGGATTGCCTTTTCTGTAGTAAATTTTTCAAAAATTAATTTTTTACTGTCGCAAATTTTAATTGCGCCAGGGATTGCCTTTTCTATAGTAAATTTTTCAAAATTTAATTTTTTACTGTCGCAAATTTTAAATACGCCAGGGATTGCCTTTTCTATAGAAAATTATTCAAAAAATAATTTTTTACTCTCGCAAATTTTAATTGCGCCAGGAATTGCCTTTTCTATAGTAAATTATTCAAAAAATAATTTTTTACTGTCGCAAATTTTAAATACGCCAGGGATTGCCTTTTCTATAGTAAATTATTCAAAAAATAATTTTTTACTGTCGCAAATTTCAAATACGCCAGGGATTGCCTTTTCTATAGTAAATTTTGCAAAAAATAATTTTTTACTCTCGCAAATTTTAATTGCGCCAGGGATTGCCTTTTCTATAGTAAATTTTTCAAAAAATAATTTTCTACTGTCGCAAATTTTAATTGCGCCAGGGATTGCCTTTTCTACAGTAAATTTTTCAAAAAATAATTTTTTGCTGTCGCGAATTTTAATTACGCCAGGGATTGCCTTTTCTATAGTAAATTTTTCAAAAATTAATTGTTT
The DNA here is from genome assembly GCA_963930735.1 of Dioctria linearis. Taxonomy (NCBI): domain Eukaryota; kingdom Metazoa; phylum Arthropoda; class Insecta; order Diptera; family Asilidae; genus Dioctria; species Dioctria linearis. The sequence continues at coordinate 106,842 of CAWVNZ010001914.1, read as the reverse complement.
ACTGTCGTAAATTTTAATTGCGCCAGGGATTGCCTTTTCTATAGTAAATTATTCAAAAAATGATTTTTTACTGCCGCAAATTTTAATTGCGCCAGGGATTTCCTTTTCTATAATAAATTATTCAAAAACTAATTTTTTACTGCCGCAAGTTTTAATTTCGCCAGGGATTGCCTTTTCTACAGTAAATTTTTTCAAAAATTAGTTTTCTACTGTCGCAATATTTAATTGCGCCAGGGATTGCCTTTTCTACCGTAAATTTGTCAAAATTTAATTTTTTACTGTCGCAAATTTTAAATACGCCAGGGATTGCCTTTTCTATAGTAAATTTTGCAAAAAATAATTTTTTACTGTCCCAAATTTTAATTACGCCAAGGATTGCCTTTTCTATAGTTAATTTTTCAAAAACTAATTTTTTACTGTCGCAAATTTTAATTGCGCCTTTTCTTCAGTAAATTTTTCAAAAAATAATTTTTTATTGTCGCAAGTTTTAATTGCGCCAAGGATTGCCTTTTCTCTAGTAAATTTTTCAAAAAATAATTTTCTACTGTCGCACATTTTAATTACGCCAGGGATTGCCTTTTCTATAGTAAATTTTTCACAAATTAATTTTTTACTGTCGCAAATTTGAAATACGCCAGGGATTGCCTCTTCTATAGTAAATTTTTCAAAAAATAATTTTTTACTGTCGCAAATTTTAAATACGCCAGGGATTGCCTTTTCTATAGTAAATTTTCAAAAATTAATTTTTTACTGTCGCAAATTTTAAATACGCCAGGGACTGCATTTTCTACAGTAAATTTTTCAAAAAATTATTTTTTACTGTCGCAAATTTTAATTGCGCCAGGGATTGCCTTTTCTATAGTAAATTTTGCAAAAAATAATTTTTTACTGTCGCAAATTTTAATTACGCCAGGGATTGCCTTTTCTATAGTAACTTTTCAAAAATTAATTGTTTACTGTCGTAAATTTTAATTGCGCCAGGGATTGCCTTTTCTATAGTAAATTATTCAAAAAATGATTTTTTACTGTCGCATATTTTAATTGCGCCAGGGATTGCCTTTTCTATAGTAAATTATTCAAAAACTAATTTTTTACTGTCGCAAATTTTAATTACGCCAGGGAATGCCTTTTCTACAGAAATTTTTTCAAAAACTAATTTCTTACTGTCGCAAATTTTAATTACGCCAGGGATTGCCTTTTCTATAGTAAATTTTTCACAAATTAATTTTTTACTGTCGCAAATTTTAATTGCGCCAGGGATTGCCTTTTCTACAGTAAATTTTTCAAAAAATAATTTTTTACTGTCGCAAATTTTAATTGCGCCAGCGATTGCCTTTTGTATAGCAAATTTTCAAAAATTAATTTTTTACTGTCGCAAATTTTAAATACGCCAGGGATTGCCTTTTCTGTAGTAAATTTTTCAAAAATTAATTTTTTACTGTCGCAAATTTTAATTGCGCCAGGGATTGCCTTTTCTATAGTAAATTTTTCAAAATTTAATTTTTTACTGTCGCAAATTTTAAATACGCCAGGGATTGCCTTTTCTATAGAAAATTATTCAAAAAATAATTTTTTACTCTCGCAAATTTTAATTGCGCCAGGAATTGCCTTTTCTATAGTAAATTATTCAAAAAATAATTTTTTACTGTCGCAAATTTTAAATACGCCAGGGATTGCCTTTTCTATAGTAAATTATTCAAAAAATAATTTTTTACTGTCGCAAATTTTAAATACGCCAGGGATTGCCTTTTCTATAGTAAATTTTGCAAAAAATAATTTTTTACTGTCGCAAATTTTAATTGCGCCAGGGATTGCCTTTTCTATAGTAAATTTTTCAAAAAATAATTTTTTACTGTCGCAAATTTTAATTGCGCCAGGGATTGCCTTTTCTACAGTAAATTTTTCAAAAAATAATTTTTTGCTGTCGCGAATTTTAATTACGCCAGGGATTGCCTTTTCTATAGTAAATTTTTCAAAAATTAATTGTTTACTGTCGTAAATTTTAATTGCGCCAGGGATTGCCTTTTCTATAGTAAATTATTCAAAAAATGATTTTTTACTGCCGCAAATTTTAATTGCGCCAGGGATTTCCTTTTCTGTAATAAATTATTCAAAAACTAATTTTTTACTGCCGCAAGTTTTAATTTCGCCAGGGATTGCCTTTTCTACAGTAAATTTTTTCAAAAATTAGTTTTCTACTGTCGCAATATTTAATTGCGCCAGGGATTGCCTTTTCTACCGTAAATTTGTCAAAATTTAATTTTTTACTGTCGCAAATTTTAAATACGCCAGGGATTGCCTTTTCTATAGTAAATTTTGCAAAAAATAATTTTTTACTGTCCCAAATTTTAATTACGCCAGGGATTGCCTTTTCTATAGTAAATTTTTCAAAAATTAATTTTTTACTGTCGCACATTTTAATTGCGCAGGGATTGCCTTTTCTACAGTAAATTTTTCAAAAAAAAATTTTTTACTGTCGCAAATTTTAATTGCGCCAGGGATTGCCTTTTCTATAGTAAATTTTTCAAAAATTAATTTTTTACTTTCGCAAATTTTAAATACGCCAGGGATTGCCTTTTTATAGTAAATTTTTCAAAAATTAATTTTTTACTGTCGCAAATTTTAATTGCGCCACGGATTGCCTTTTCTATAGTAAATTTTTCAAAATTTAATTTTTTACTGTCGCAAATTTTAAATATGCCAGGGATTGCCTTTTCTATAGTAAATTATTCAAAAAATAATTTTTTACTGTCGCAAATTTTAACTGCGCCAGGGATTGCCTTTTCTACAGTAAATTTTTCAAAAATTAATTTTTTACTGTCGCAAATTTTAAATACGCCAGGGATTGCCTTTTCTATAGTAAATTTTTCAAAAAATAATTTTTTACTGTCGCAAATTTTAATTACGCCAGGCATTGCCTTTTCTATTGTAAATTTTTCAAAAAATAATTTTTTACTGTCGCAAATTTTAATTGCGCCAGGGATTGCCTTTTCTATAGTAAATTTTTCACAAATTAATTTTTTACTGTCGCAAATTTTAATTACGCCAGGGATCGCCTTTTCTACAGTAAATTTTTCAAAAAATAATTTTTTACTGTCGCAAATTTTAATTGCGCCAGGGATTGCCTTTTCTACAGTAAATTTTTCAAAAAATAATTTTTTACTGTCGTAAACTTTAATTGCGCCAGGGATTGCCTTTTCTACAGTAAATTTTTCAAAAATAAATTTTATACTGTCGCAAATTTTAATTACGCCAGGGATTGCCTTTTCTATAGTAAATTTTTCAAAAAATAATTTTTTACTGTCGCAAATTTTAATTGCGCCATGGATTGCCTTTTCTATAGTAAATTATTCAAAAAATAATTTTTTACTGTCGCAAATTTTAAATACGCCAGGGATTGCCTTTTCTATAGTAAATTATTCAAAAATTAATTTTTACTGTCGCATATTTTAATTACGCCAGGGATTGCCTTTTCTATAGTAAATTTTTCAAAAAATAATTTTTTACTGTCGCAAATTTTAATTGCGCCAGGGATTGCCTTTTCTATAGTAAATTTTTCACAAATTAATTTTTTACTGTCGCAAATTTTAATTACGCCAGGGATTGCCTTTTCTACAGTAAATTTTTCAAAAAATTATTTTTTACTGTCGCAAATTTTAATTGCGCCAGGGATTGCCTTTTCTACAGAAAATTTTTCAAAAAATAATTTTTTACTGTCGCAAATTTTAATTGCGCCAGGGATTGACTTTTCTACAGTAAATTTTTCAAAAATTAATTTTATACTGTCGCAAATTTTAAATACGCCAGGGATTGCCTTTTCTATAGTAAATTTTTCAAAAATTAATTTTTTACTGTCGCAAATTTTAAATACGCCAGGGATTGCCTTTTCTATAGTAAATTTTTCAAAAATTAATTTTTTACTGTCGCAAATTTTAAATACGCCAGGGATTGCCTTTTCTATAGTAAATTTTTCAAAAATTTATTTTTTACTGTCGCAAATTTTAATTGGGCCAGGGATTGCCTTTTCTATAGTAAATTTTTCAAAAATTAATTTTTTACTGTCGCAAATTTTAAATATGCCAGGGATTGCCTTTTCTATAGTAAATTTTGCAAAAAATAATTTTTTAGTATCGCAAATTTTAATTATGCCTGGGATTGCCTTTTCTACAGTAAATTTTTCAAAAAATAATTTCTTACTGTCGCAAATTTTAATTGCGCCAGGGATTGCCTTTTCTACAGTAAATTTTTCAAAAATTAATTTTTTACTGCCGCAAATTTTAAATACGCCAGGGATTGCCTTTTCTATAGTAAATTTTTCAAAAAATAATTTTTTACTGTCGCAAATTTTAATTACGCCAGGGATTGCCTTTTCTATAGTAAATTTTTCAAAAAAAAAATTTTTACTGTCGCAAATTTTAATTGCGCCAGGGATTGCCTGTTCTATAGTAAATTTTTCACAAATTAATTTTTTACTGTCGCAAATTTTAATTACGCCAGGGATTGCCTTTTCTACAGTAAATTTTTCGAAAAATAATTTTTTACTGTCGCAAATTTTAATTGCGCCAGGGATTGCCTTTTCTACAGTAAATTTTTCAAAAAATAATTTTTTACTGTCGCAAACTTTAAATGCGCCAGGGATTGCCTTTTCTACAGTAAATTTTTCAAAAATTAATTTTTTACTGTCGCAAATTTTAAATACGCCAGGCATTGCCTTTTCTATAGTAAATTTTTCAAAAATTAATTTTTTACTGTCGCAAATTTTAAATACGCCACGGATTGCCTTTTCTATAGTAAATTTTTCAAAAATTTATTTTTTACTTTCCCAAATTTTAATTGGGCCAGGGATTGCCTTTTCTATAGTAAATTTTTCAAAAATTAATTTTTTACTGTCGAAAATTTTAAATATGCCATGGATTGCCTTTTCTATAGTAAATTTTGCAAAAAATAATTTTTTACTATTGCAAATTTTAATTATGCCAGGGATTGCCTTTCTAGAGTAAATTTTTCAAAAAATAATTTCTTACTGTCGCAAATTTTAATTGCGCCAGGGATTGCCTTTTCTGCAGTAAATTTTTCAAAAATTAATTTTTTACTGTCGCAAATTTTAAATACGCCAGGGATTGCCTTTTCTATAGTAAATTTTTCAAAAAATAATTTTTTACTGTCGCAAATTTTAATTACGCCAGGGATTGCCTTTTCTATAGTAAATTTTTCAAAAAATAATTTTTTACTGTCGCAAATTTTAATTGCGCCAGGGATTGCCTGTTCTATAGTAAATTTTTCACAAATTAATTTTTTACTGTCGCAAATTTTAATTACGCCAGGGATTGCCTTTTCTACAGTAAATTTTTCAAAAAATAATTTTTTACTGTCGCAAATTTTAATTGCGCCAGGGATTGCCTTTTCTACAGTAAATTTTTCAAAAAATAATTTTTTACTGTCGCAAACTTTAAATGCGCCAGGGATTGCCTTTTCTACAGTAAATTTTTCAAAAATTAATTTTATACTGTCGCAAATTTTAATTAAGCCAGGGATTGCCTATTCTATAGTAAATTTTTCAAAAAATAATTTTTTACTGTCGCAAATTTTAGTTACGCCAGGGATTGCCTTTTCTATAGTAAATTATTCAAAAAATAGTTTTTTACTCTCGCAAATTTTAATTGCGCCAGGGATTGCCTTTTCTATAGTAAATTTTTCAAAAATTAACTTTTTTACTGTCGCAAATTTTAAATACGCCAGGGATTGCCTTTTCTATAGTAAATTTTTCAAAAATTAATTTTTTACTCTCGCAAATTTTAAATACGCCAGGGTTGCCTTTTCTATAGTAAATTTTTCAAAAATTAATTTTTCACTGTCGCAAATTTTAATTGCACCAGGGATTGCCTTTTCTATAGTAAATTTTTCAAAAATTAATTTTTTACTGTCGCAAATTTTAAATAAGCCAGAGATTGCCTTTTATATAGTAAATTTTGCAAAAAATAATTTTTTACTGTCGCAAATTTTAATTACGCCAGGGATTGCCTTTTCTACAGTAAATTTTTCAAAAAATAATTTTTTATTGTCGCAAATTTTAATTGCGCCAGGGATTGCCTTTTCTACAGTAAATTTTTCAAAAATTAATTTTTTCTGTTGGAAATTTGAAATATGCCAGGGATTGCCTTTTCTATAGAAAATTTTTCAAAAAATAATTTTTTACTGTCGCAAATTTTAATTACGCCAGGGATTGCCTTTTCTATAGTCAATTTTTCAAAAAATAATTTTCTACTGTCGCAAATTTTAATTGCGCCAGGGATTGCCTGTTCTATAGTAAATTATTCAAAAAATAATCTTTTACTGTCGCAAATTTTAAATACGCCAGGGATTGCCTTTTCTATAGTAAATTTTTCAAAAAATAATTTTCTACTGTCGCAAATTTTAATTGCGCCAGGGATTGCCTTTTCTATAGTAAATTATTCAAAAAATAATTTTTTACTGTCGCAAATTTTAAATCCGCCAGGGATTGCCTTTTCTATAGTAAATTATTCAAAAAATAATTTTTTACTGTCGCAAATTTTAATTACGCCAGGGATTTCCTTTTCTATAGTAAATTTTTCAAAAATTAATTTTTTACTGTCGCAAGTTTTAATTGCGCCAGGGATTGCCTTTTCTATAGTAAATTTTTCACAAATTAATTTTTTACTCTCGCAAATTTTAAATCCGCCAGGGATTGCCTTTTCTATAGTAAATTATTCAAAAAATAATTTTTTACTGTCGCAAATTTTAATTGCGCCAGGGATTGCCTTTTCTACAGTAAATTTTTCAAAAAATAATTTTTTACTGTCGCAAATTTTAATTGCGCCAGGGATTGCCTTTTCTACAGTAAATTTTTCAAATATTAATTTTTTACTGTCGCAAATTTTAATTCGGCCAGGGATTGCCTTTTCTATAGTAAATTTTTCAAAAACTAATTTTTTACTGTCGCAAATTTTAAATACGCCAGGGATTGCCTTTTCCATAGTAAATTTTTCAAAAATTAATTTTTTACTGTCGCAAATTTTAAATACGCCAGGGATTGCATTTTCTACAGTAAATTATTCAAAAAATGATTTTTTACGGTCGCATATTTAATTGCGCCAGGGATTGCCTTTTCTATAGTAAATTATTCAAAAAATAATTTTTTACTCTCGCAAATTTTAATTGCCCCAGGGATTGCCTTTTCTATAGTAAATTATTCAAAAAATAATTTTTTACTGTCGCAAATTTTAAATACGCCAGGGATTGCCTTTTCTACAGTAAATTTTTCAAAAAATAATTTTTTACTGTCGCAAATTTTAATTGCGCCAGGGATTGCCTTTTCTACAGTAAATTTTTCAAAAAATAATTTTTTACTGTCGCAAATTTTAATTGCGCCAAGGATTGCCTTTTCTACAGTAAATTTTTCAAAAATTAATTTTTTACTGTAGCAAATTTTAATTGCGCCAGGGTTGCCTTTTCTATAGTAAATTTTTCAAAAAATAATTTTTTACTGTCGCAAATTTTAATTACCCCAGGGATTGCCTTTTCTATATTAAATTTTTCAAAAAATAATTTTTTACTGTCGCAAATTTTAAATACGCCAGGGATTGCCTTTTCTATAGTAAATTATTCAAAAAATAATTTTTTACTCTCGCAAATTTTAATTGCCCCAGGGATTGCCTTTTCTATAGTAAATTATTCAAAAAATAATTTTTTACTGTCGCAAATTTTAAATAAGCCAGGGATTGCCTTTTCTACAGTAAATTATTCAAAAAATAATTTTTTACTGTCGCAAATTTTAATTACGCCAGGGTTTGCGTTTTCTATAGTAAATTTTTCAAAATTTAATTTTTTACTGTCGCAAATTTTAATTACGCCAGGGATTGCCTTTTCTATAGTAAATTTTTCAAAATTTAATTTTTTACTGTCGCAAATTTTAATTGCGCCAGGGATTGCCTTTTCTATAGTAAATTATTCAAAAAATAATTTTTTACTGTCGCAAATTTTAAATCCGCCAGGGATTGCCTTTTCTATAGTAAATTATTCAAAATTTAATTTTCTACTGTCGCAAATTTTAATTGCCCCAGGGATTGCCTTTTCTATAGTAAATTATTCAAAAAATAATTTTTTACTGTCGCAAATTTTAAATAAGCCAGGGATTGCCTTTTCTACAGTAAATTATTCAAAAAATAATTTTTTACTGTCGCAAATTTTAATTACGCCAGGGTTTGCGTTTTCTATAGTAAATTTTTCAAAAAATATTTTTTACTGTCGCAAATTTTAATTGCGCCAGGGATTGCCTTTTCTATAGTAAATTTTTCAAAAATTAATTTTTTACTGTCGCAAATTTTAAATCCGCCAGGAATTGCCTTTTCTACAGTAAATTATTCAAAATTTAATTTTCTACTGTCGCAAATTTTAATTACCCCAGGGATTGCCTTTTCTATAGTAAATTATTCAAAAAATAATTTTTTACTGTCGCAAATTTTAAATCCGCCAGGGATTGCCTTTTCTATAGTAAATTATTCAAAATTTAATTTTCTACTGTCGCAAATTTTAATTGCGCCAGGGATTGCCTTTTCTACAGTAAATTTTTCAAAAATTAATTTTTTACTGTCGCAAATTTTAATTACGCCAGGGATTGCCTTTTCTATTGTAAATTTTTCAAAAATTAATTTTTTACTGTCGCAAATTTCAATAGCGCCAGGGATTGCCTTTTCTACAGTAAATTTTTCAAAAAATAATTTTTTACTGTCGCAAATTTTAAATACGCCAGGGATTGCCTTTTCTATAGTAAAGTTTTCAAAAAATAATTTTTTACTGTCGCAAATTTTAATTACGCCAGGGATTGCCTTTTCTATAGTAAATTTTTCAAAAATTAATATTTTACTGTCGCAAATTTTAATTGCGCCAGGGATTGCCTTTTCTACAGTAAATTTTTCAAAAAATAATTTTTTACTGTCGCAAATTTTAATTGCGCCAGGGATTGCCTTTTCTATAGTAAATTTTTCAAAAATTAATTTTTACTCTCGCAAATTTAAAATACGCCAGGGATTGCTTTTCTATAGTAAATTTTTCAAAAATTAATTTATTACTGTCGCAAATTTTAATTGCGCCAGGGATTGCCTTTTCTATAGTAAATTTTTCAAAATTTAATTTTTTACTGTCGCAAATTTTAGATACGCCAGGGATTGCCTTTTCTATAGTAAATTATTCAAAAAATAATTTTTTACTCTCGCAAATTTTAATTGCGCCAGGGATTGCCTTTTCTATAGTAAATTATTCAAAAAATAATTTTTTACTGTCGCAAATTTTAAATACGCCAGGGAGTGCCTTTTCTACAGTAAATTTTTCAAAAAATAATTTTTTACTGTCGCGAATTTTAATTGCGCCAGGGATTGCCTTTTCTACAGTAAATTTTTCAAAAAATAATTTTTTACTGTCGCAAATTTTAATTGCGCCAGGGATTGCCTTTTCTACAGTAAATTTTTCAAAAATTAATTTTTTACTGTCGCAAATTTTAATTGCGCCAGGGATTGCCTTTTCTATAGTAAATTTTTCAAAAATTAATTTTTTACTGTCGCAAATTTTAATTGCGCCAGGGATTGCCTTTTCTACAGTAAATTTTTCAAAAATTAATTTTTTACTGTCGCAAATTTTAATTGCGCCAAGGATTGCCTTTTCTACAGTAAAATTTTCAAAAAATAATTTTTTACTGTCGCAAATTTTAATTGCGCCAGGGATTGCCTTTTCTATAGTAAATTTTTCAAAAATTTATTTTTTACTGTCGTAAATTTTAAATACGCCAGGGATTGCCTTTTCTATAGTAAATTTTGCAAAAAATAATTTTTTACTGTCGGAAATTTTAATTACGCCAGGGATTGCCTTTTCTATAGTAAATTTTTCAAAAATAATTTCATACTGTCGCAAATTTTAACTACGCCAGGGATTGCCTTTTCTATAGTAAATTATTCAAAAAATAATTTTTTACTGTCGCAAATTTTAATTCCGCCAGGGATTGCCTTTTCTATAGTAAATTTTTCAAAAATTAATTTTTTACTGTCGCAAATTGTAAATACGCAAGGGATTGCCTTTTCTATAGTAAATTTTTCAAAAATTTATTTTTTACTGTCGCAAATTTTAAATACGCCAGGGATTGCCTTTTCTATAGTAAATTTTGCAAAAAATAATTTTTTACTGTCGCAAATTTTAATTACGCCAGGGATTGCCTTTTCTATAGTAAATTTTTCAAAAAATAATTTCATACTGTCGCAAATTGTAATTACGCCAGGGATTGCCTTTTCTATAGTAAATTATTCAAAAAATAATTTTTTACTGTCGCAAATTTTAATTCCGCCAGGGATTGCCTTTTCTATAGTAAATTTTTCAAAAATTAATTTTTTACTGTCGCAAATTTTAAATACGCCAGGAATTGCCTTTTCTATAGTAAATTTTTCAAAAATTAATTTTTTACTGTCGCAAATTTTAAATACGCCAGGGATTGCCTTCTCTATAGTAAATTTTTCAAAAATTAATTTTTTACTGTCGCAAATTTTAATTGCGCCAGGGATTGCCTTTTCTATAGTAATTTTTTACTGTCGCAAATTTTAAATACGCCAGGGGTTGCATTTTCTATAGTAAATTTTGCAAAAAATAATTTTTTACTGTCGCAAGTTTTAATTGCGCCAGGGATTGCCTTTTCTATAGTAAATTTTTCAAAAAATAATTTTTTACTGTCGAAAATTTTAATTGCTCCAGGGATTGCCTTTTCTACAGTAAATTTTTTACTGTCACAAATTTTAAATACGCCAGGGATTGCCTTTTCTATAGTAAATTTTTCAAAAAATAATTTTTTAATGTCGCAAATTTTAATTGTGCCAGGTATTGCCTTTTCTACAGTAAATTTTTCAAAAAATAATTTTCTACTCTCGCAAATTTTAATTGCCCCAGGGATTGCCTTTTCTACAGTAAATTTTTCAAAAAATAATTTTTTACTGTCGGAAATTTTAAATCGGCCAGGGATTGCCTTTTCTATAGTAAATTTTTCACAAATTAATTTTCTACTGTCGCAAATTTTAAATACGCCAGGGATTGCCTTTTCTATAGTAAATTATTCAAAAAATAATTTTATACTGTCGCAAATTTTAAATACGCCAGGGATTGCCTTATCTATAGTAAATTATTCAAAAAATAATTTTTTACTGTCGCAAATTTTAATTGCGCCAGGGATTGCTTTTTCTATAGTAAATTTTTCAAAAAATAATTTTCTACTGTCGGAAATTTTAATTGCGCCAGGGATTGCCTTTTCTACAGTAAATTTTTCAAAAAATAATTTTTTACTGTCGCAAATTTTAAATCCGCCAGGGATTGCCTTTTCTATAGTAAATTTTTCACAAATTAATTTTCTACTGTCGCAAATTTTAAATACGCCAGGGATTGCCTTTTCTATAGTAAATTTTTCAAAAAATAATTTTCTACTGTCGCAAATTTTAATTGCGCCAGAGATTGCCTTTCCTACAGTAAATTTTTCAAAATTTAATTTTTTACTGTCGCAAATTTTAAATACGCCAGGGTTTGACTTTTCTATAGTAAATTTTTCAAAAAATAATTTTTTACTGTCGCAAATTTTAATTACGCGAGGGATTGCCTTTTCTATAGTTAATTATTCAAAAACTAATTTTTTACTGTCGCAAATTTTAAATACGCCAGGGATTGCCTTTTCTATAGTAAATTATTCAAAAATTAATTTTTTATTGTCGCATATTTTAATTACGCCAGGGATAGCCTTTACTACAGTAAATTTTTCAAAAAATAATTTTTTACTGTCGAAAATTTTAATTACGCCAACGATTGCCTTTTCTATAGTAAATTTTTCAAAAAATAATTTTTTACTGTCGCAAATTTTAATTGCGCCAGGGATTGGCTTTTCTACAGTAAAATTTTCAAAATTTAATTTTTTACTGTCGCAAATTTTAAATCCGCCAGGTATTGCCTTTTCTATGGTAAATTATTCAAAAAATAATGTTTTACTGTCGCAAATTTTAATTGCGCCAGGGATTGCCATTTCTATAGTAAATTATTCAAAAAATAATGTTTTACTGTCGCAAATTTTAATTGCGCCAGGGATTGCCATTTCTACAGTAAATTTTTCAAAAAATAATTTTTTACTGTCGCAAATTTTAATTACGCCAGGGATTGCCTTTTCTATAGTAAATTTTTCAAAAATTAATTTTTTACTGTCGCAAATTTTAATTACGCCAGGGATTGCCTTTTCTATAGAAAATTTTTCAAAATTTAATTTTATACTGTCGCAAATTTTAATTGCCCCAGGGATTGCCTTTTCTACAGTAAATTTTTCAAAAAATAATTTTTTACTGTCGCAAATTTTAAATCCGCCAGGGATTGCCTTTTATATATTAAATTTTTCAAAAACTAATTTTTTACTGTCGCAAATTTTAAATACGCCAGGGTTTGCCTTTTCTATAGTAATTTTTTCAAAAATTAATTTTTAACTGTCGCAAATTTTAAATCCGACAGGGATTGCCTTTTATATAGTAAATTTTTCACAAATTAATTTTCTACTGTCGCAAATTTTAATTGCGCCAGGGATTGCCTTTTCTATAGTAAATTATTCAAAAAATAATTTTATACTGTCGCAAATTTTAAATACGCCAGGGATTGCCTTTTCTGTAGTAAATTTTTCAAAAATTAATTTTTTACTGTCGCAAATTTTAAATACGCCAGGGATTACCATTTCTACAGTAAATTTTTCAAAAATTAATTTTTTACTGTCGCAAATTTTAATTGCGCCAGGAATTGCTTTTTCTACAGTAAATTTTTCAAGAAATAATTTTTTACTGTCGCAAATTTTAAATACGCCAGGGATTGCCTTTTCTATAGTAAATTTTTCACAAATTAATTCTCTACTGTCGCAAATTTTAAATACGCCAGGGACTGGATTTTCTATAGTAAATTTTTCACATATTAATTTTTTAATGTCGCAAATTTTAAATACGCCAGGAATTGCCTTTTCTATAGTAAATTTTGCAAAAAATAATTTTTTATTGTCGAAAATTTTAATTACGCCAGGTATTGCCTTTTCTATAGTAAATTTTTCAAAAATTAATTTTCTACTCTCGCAAATTTTAATTGCCCCAGGGATTGCCTTTTCTACAGTAAATTTTTCAAAAAATAATTTTTTACTGTCGGAAATTTTAAATCGGCCAGGGATTGCCTTTTCTATAGTAAATTTTTCACAAATTAATTTTCTACTGTCGCAAATTTTAAATACGCCAGGGATTGCCTTTTCTATAGTAAATTATTCAAAAAATAATTTTATACTGTCGCAAATTTTAAATACGCCAGGGATTGCCTTATCTATAGTAAATTATTCAAAAAATAATTTTTTACTGTCGCAAATTTTAATTGCGCCAGGGATTGCTTTTTCTATAGTAAATTTTTCAAAAAATAATTTTCTACTGTCGGAAATTTTAATTGCGCCAGGGATTGCCTTTTCTACAGTAAATTTTTCAAAAAATAATTTTTTACTGTCGCAAATTTTAAATCCGCCAGGGATTGCCTTTTCTATAGTAAATTTTTCACAAATTAATTTTCTACTGTCGCAAATTTTAAATACGCCAGGGATTGCCTTTTCTATAGTAAATTTTTCAAAAAATAATTTTCTACTGTCGCAAATTTTAATTGCGCCAGAGATTGCCTTTCCTACAGTAAATTTTTCAAAATTTAATTTTTTACTGTCGCAAATTTTAAATACGCCAGGGTTTGACTTTTCTATAGTAAATTTTTCAAAAAATAATTTTTTACTGTCGCAAATTTTAATTACGCGAGGGATTGCCTTTTCTATAGTTAATTATTCAAAAACTAATTTTTTACTGTCGCAAATTTTAAATACGCCAGGGATTGCCTTTTCTATAGTAAATTATTCAAAAATTAATTTTTTATTGTCGCATATTTTAATTACGCCAGGGATAGCCTTTACTACAGTAAATTTTTCAAAAAATAATTTTTTACTGTCGAAAATTTTAATTACGCCAACGATTGCCTTTTCTATAGTAAATTTTTCAAAAAATAATTTTTTACTGTCGCAAATTTTAATTGCGCCAGGGATTGGCTTTTCTACAGTAAAATTTTCAAAATTTAATTTTTTACTGTCGCAAATTTTAAATCCGCCAGGGATTGCCTTTTCTATAGTAAATTATTCAAAAAATAATGTTTTACTGTCGCAAATTTTAATTGCGCCAGGGATTGCCATTTCTATAGTAAATTATTCAAAAAATAATGTTTTACTGTCGCAAATTTTAATTGCGCCAGGGATTGCCATTTCTACAGTAAATTTTTCAAAAAATAATTTTTTACTGTCGCAAATTTTAATTACGCCAGGGATTGCCTTTTCTATAGTAAATTTTTCAAAAATTAATTTTTTACTGTCGCAAATTTTAATTACGCCAGGGATTGCCTTTTCTATAGAAAATTTTTCAAAATTTAATTTTATACTGTCGCAAATTTTAATTGCCCCAGGGATTGCCTTTTCTACAGTAAATTTTTCAAAAAATAATTTTTTACTGTCGCAAATTTTAAATCCGCCAGGGATTGCCTTTTATATATTAAATTTTTCAAAAACTAATTTTTTACTGTCGCAAATTTTAAATACGCCAGGGTTTGCCTTTTCTATAGTAATTTTTTCAAAAATTAATTTTTAACTGTCGCAAATTTTAAATCCGACAGGGATTGCCTTTTATATAGTAAATTTTTCACAAATTAATTTTCTACTGTCGCAAATTTTAATTGCGCCAGGGATTGCCTTTTCTATAGTAAATTATTCAAAAAATAATTTTATACTGTCGCAAATTTTAAATACGCCAGGGATTGCCTTTTCTATAGTAAATTTTTCAAAAATTAATTTTTTACTGTCGCAAATTTTAAATACGCCAGGAATTGCCTTTTCTATAGTAAATTTTTCAAAAATTAATTTTTTACTGTCGCAAATTTTAAATACGCCAGGGATTGCCTTCTCTATAGTAAATTTTTCAAAAATTAATTTTTTACTGTCGCAAATTTTAATTGCGCCAGGGATTGCCTTTTCTATAGTAATTTTTTACTGTCGCAAATTTTAAATACGCCAGGGGTTGCATTTTCTATAGTAAATTTTGCAAAAAATAATTTTTTACTGTCGCAAGTTTTAATTGCGCCAGGGATTGCCATTTCTATAGTAAATTTTTCAAAAAATAATTTTTTACTGTCGAAAATTTTAATTGCTCCAGGGATTGCCTTTTCTACAGTAAATTTTTTACTGTCACAAATTTTAAATACGCCAGGGATTGCCTTTTCTATAGTAAATTTTTCAAAAAATAATTTTTTAATGTCGCAAATTTTAATTGTGCCAGGTATTGCCTTTTCTACAGTAAATTTTTCAAAAAATAATTTTCTACTCTCGCAAATTTTAATTGCCCCAGGGATTGCCTTTTCTACAGTAAATTTTTCAAAAAATAATTTTTTACTGTCGGAAATTTTAAATCGGCCAGGGATTGCCTTTTCTATAGTAAATTTTTCACAAATTAATTTTCTACTGTCGCAAATTTTAAATACGCCAGGGATTGCCTTTTCTATAGTAAATTATTCAAAAAATAATTTTATACTGTCGCAAATTTTAAATACGCCAGGGATTGCCTTATCTATAGTAAATTATTCAAAAAATAATTTTTTACTGTCGCAAATTTTAATTGCGCCAGGGATTGCTTTTTCTATAGTAAATTTTTCAAAAAATAATTTTCTACTGTCGGAAATTTTAATTGCGCCAGGGATTGCCTTTTCTACAGTAAATTTTTCAAAAAATAATTTTTTACTGTCGCAAATTTTAAATCCGCCAGGGATTGCCTTTTCTATAGTAAATTTTTCACAAATTAATTTTCTACTGTCGCAAATTTTAAATACGCCAGGGATTGCCTTTTCTATAGTAAATTTTTCAAAAAATAATTTTCTACTGTCGCAAATTTTAATTGCGCCAGAGATTGCCTTTCCTACAGTAAATTTTTCAAAATTTAATTTTTTACTGTCGCAAATTTTAAATACGCCAGGGTTTGACTTTTCTATAGTAAATTTTTCAAAAAATAATTTTTTACTGTCGCAAATTTTAATTACGGGAGGGATTGCCTTTTCTATAGTTAATTATTCAAAAACTAATTTTTTACTGTCGCAAATTTTAAATACGCCAGGGATTGCCTTTTCTATAGTAAATTATTCAAAAATTAATTTTTTATTGTCGCATATTTTAATTACGCCAGGGATAGCCTTTACTACAGTAAATTTTTCAAAAAATAATTTTTTACTGTCGAAAATTTTAATTACGCCAACGATTGCCTTTTCTATAGTAAATTTTTCAAAAAATAATTTTTTACTGTCGCAAATTTTAATTGCGCCAGGGATTGGCTTTTCTACAGTAAAATTTTCAAAATTTAATTTTTTACTGTCGCAAATTTTAAATCCGCCAGGGATTGCCTTTTCTATAGTAAATTATTCAAAAAATAATGTTTTACTGTCGCAAATTTTAATTGCGCCAGGGATTGCCATTTCTATAGTAAATTATTCAAAAAATAATGTTTTACTGTCGCAAATTTTAATTGCGCCAGGGATTGCCATTTCTACAGTAAATTTTTCAAAAAATAATTTTTTACTGTCGCAAATTTTAATTACGCCAGGGATTGCCTTTTCTATAGTAAATTTTTCAAAAATTAATTTTTTACTGTCGCAAATTTTAATTACGCCAGGGATTGCCTTTTCTATAGAAAATTTTTCAAAATTTAATTTTATACTGTCGCAAATTTTAATTGCCCCAGGGATTGCCTTTTCTACAGTAAATTTTTCAAAAAATAATTTTTTACTGTCGCAAATTTTAAATCCGCCAGGGATTGCCTTTTATATATTAAATTTTTCAAAAACTAATTTTTTACTGTCGCAAATTTTAAATACGCCAGGGTTTGCCTTTTCTATAGTAATTTTTTCAAAAATTAATTTTTAACTGTCGCAAATTTTAAATCCGACAGGGATTGCCTTTTATATAGTAAATTTTTCACAAATTAATTTTCTACTGTCGCAAATTTTAATTGCGCCAGGGATTGCCTTTTCTATAGTAAATTATTCAAAAAATAATTTTATACTGTCGCAAATTTTAAATACGCCAGGGATTGCCTTTTCTGTAGTAAATTTTTCAAAAATTAATTTTTTACTGTCGCAAATTTTAAATACGCCAGGGATTACCATTTCTACAGTAAATTTTTCAAAAATTAATTTTTTACTGTCGCAAATTTTAATTGCGCCAGGAATTGCTTTTTCTACAGTAAATTTTTCAAGAAATAATTTTTTACTGTCGCAAATTTTAAATACGCCAGGGATTGCCTTTTCTATAGTAAATTTTTCACAAATTAATTCTCTACTGTCGCAAATTTTAAATA
Organism: Dioctria linearis; assembly: GCA_963930735.1. Taxonomy (NCBI): domain Eukaryota; kingdom Metazoa; phylum Arthropoda; class Insecta; order Diptera; family Asilidae; genus Dioctria; species Dioctria linearis. The sequence continues at coordinate 89,380 of CAWVNZ010001914.1, read as the reverse complement.
CGCCAGGGACTGGATTTTCTATAGTAAATTTTTCACATATTAATTTTTTAATGTCGCAAATTTTAAATACGCCAGGAATTGCCTTTTCTATAGTAAATTTTGCAAAAAATAATTTTTTATTGTCGAAAATTTTAATTACGCCAGGTATTGCCTTTTCTATAGTAAATTTTTCAAAAATTAATTTTTTTCTGTCGCAAATTTTAAATACGCCAGGGATTGCCTTTTCTATAGTAAATTTTTCAAAATTTAATTTTATACTGTCGCAAATTCTAAATACGCCAGGGATTGCCTTTTCTACAGTAAATTTTGCAAAAAATAATTTTTTACTGTCGCAAATTTTAATTGCGCCAGGGATTGCCTTTTCTATAGTAAATTATTCAAAAAATAATTGTTTACTGTCGCAAATTTTAATTGCGCCAGAGATTGTCTTTTCTATAGTAAATTATTCAAAAAATAATTTTTTACTGTCGCAAATTTTAAATACGCCAGGGATTGCTTTTTCTATAGTAAATTTTTCAAAAAATAATTTTCTACTGTCGCAAATTTTAATTGCGCCAGGGATTGCCTTTTCTACAGTAAATTTTTCAAAAAATAATTTTCTACTGTCGCAAATTTTAATTGCGCCAGGGATTGCCTTTTCTACAGTAAATTTTTCAAAAAATAATTTTCTACTGTCGCAAATTTTAATTGCGCCAGGGATTGCCTTTTCTACAGTAAATTTTTCAAAAAATAATTTTCTACTGTCGCAAATTTTAATTGCGCCAGGGATTGCCTTTTCTACAGTAAATTTTTCAAAAAATAATGTTTTACTGTCGCAAATTTTAATTGCGCCAGGGATTGCCTTTTCTATAGTAAATTATTCAAAAAATAATTTTTTACTGTCGCAAATTTTAATTGCGCCAGGGATTGCCTTTTCTATAGTAAATTTGGAAAAAAAATAATTTTTTACTGTCGCAAATTTTAATTGCGCCAGGGATTGCCTTTTCTATAGTAAATTTTTCACAAATTTAATTTTATACTGTCGCAAATTTTAAATACGCCAGGGATTGCCTTTTCTATAGTAAATTATTCAAAAAATAATTTTTTACTGTCGCAAATTTTAATTGCGCCAGGGGTTGCCTTTTCTATAGTAAATTATTCAATAAATAATTTTTTACTGACGCAAATTTTAATTGCGCGAGGGATTGCCTTTTCTATAGTAAATTATTCAAAAAATAATTTTTTACTGTCGCAAGTTTTAATTGCGCCAGGGATTACCTTTTCTACAGTAAATTTTTCAAAAATTAATTTTTTACTGTCGCAAATTTTAAATACGCCAGGGATTGCCTTTTCTACACTAAATTTTTGAAAAAATAATTTTCTACTGTCGCAAATTTTAATTGCGCCAGGGATTGCCTTTTCTACAGTAAATTATTCAAAAAATAATTTTTTACTGTCGCAAATTTTAAATACGCCCGGGGATTGCCTTTTCTATAGTAAATTTTTCACAAATTAATTTTATACTGTCGCAAATTTTAAATACGCCAGGGATTGCCTTTTCTATAGTAAATTTTTCACAAATTTAATTTTATACTGTCGCAAATTTTAAATACGCCAGGGATTGCCTTTTCTATAGTAAATTATTCAAAAAATAATTTTTTACTGTCGCAAATTTTAAATACGCCAGGGATTGCCTTTTCTATAGTAAATTTTTCACAAATTAATTTTATACTGTCGCAAATTTTAAATCCGCCAGGGATTGCCTTTTCTATAGTAAATTTTTCACAAATTAATTTACTACTGTCGAAAATTTTAAATACGCCAGGGATTGCCTTTTCTATAGTAAATTTTTCACAAATTAATTTTTTACTGTCGCAAATTTTAAATACGCCAGGGATTGCCTTTTCTATAGTAAATTATTCAAAAAATAATTTTTTACTGTCGCAAATTTTAATTGCGCCAGGGATTGCCTTTTTTACAGTAAATTTTTCAAAAAATAATTTTCTACTGTCGCAAATTTTAATTGCGCCAAGTATTGCCTTTTCTACAGTAAATTTTTCAAAAAATAATTTTATACTGTCGCAAATTTTAATTGCGCCAGGGATTGCCTTTTCTATAGTAAATTATTCAAAAAATAATTTTTTACTGTCGCAAATTTTAATTGCGCCAGGGATTGCCTTTTCTACAGTAAATTTTTCAAAAAATAATTTTTTTTTGTCGCAAGTTTTAATTGCGCCAGTGATTACCTTTTCTACAGTAAATTTTTCAAAAATTAATTTTTTACTGTCGCAAATTTTAAATACGCCAGGGATTGCCTTTTCTACAGTAAATTTTTCACAAATTTAATTTTATACTGTCGCAAATTTTAATTGCGCCAGGGATTGCCTTTTCTATAGTAAATTATTCAAAAAATTATTTTCTACTGTCGCAAATTTTAATTGCGCCAGGGATTGCCTTTTCTATAGTAAATTTTTCAAAAAATAATTCTATACTGTCGCAAATTTTAATTGCGCCAGGGATTGCCTTTTCTATAGTAAATTTGGCAAAATAATAATTTTTTACTGTCGAAAATTTTAATTGCGCCAGGGATTGCCTTTTCTATAGTAAATTTTTCACAAATTTAATTTTATACTGTCGCAAATTTTAAATACGCCAGGGATTGCCTTTTCTATAGTAAATTTTTCACAAATTAATTTTATACTGTCGCAAATTTTAAATACGCCAGGGATTGCCTTTTCTATAGTAAATTTTTCACAAATTTAATTTTATACTGTCGCAAATTTTAAATACGCCAGGGATTGCCTTTTCTATAGTAAATTATTCAAAAAATAATTTTTTACTGTCGCAAATTTTAAATACGTCAGGGATTGCCTTTTCTATAGTAAATTTTTCACAAATTAATTTTATACTGTCGCAAATTTTAATTGCGCCAAGGATTGCCTTTTCTACAGTAAATTTTTCAAAAAATAATTTTTTACTGTCGCAAATTTTAATTGCGCCAGGGATTGCCTTTTCTATAGTAAATTATTCAAAAAATAATTTTTTACTGTCGCAAATTTTAATTGCGCCAGGTATTTCCTTTTCTACAGTAAATTTTTCAAAAAATAATTTTCTACTGTCGCAAATTTTAATTGCGCCAGAGATTGCCTTTTCTTCAGTAAATTTTTCAAAAACTAATTTTTTACTGTCGCAAATTATAATTACGCCAGGGATTGCCTTTTCTATAGTAAATTTTTCAAAAAATAATTTTTTACTGTCGCAAATTTTAATTGCGCCAGGGATTGCCTTTTCTACAGTCAATTTTTCAAAAAATAATTTTTTACTGTCGCAAATTTTAAATACGCCAGGGATCGCCTTTTCTATTGTAAATTATTCAAAAATTAATTTTTTACTGTCGCAAATTTTAATTACGCCAGGGATTGCCTTTTCTACAGTAAATTTTTCAAAAAATAATTTTTTACTGTCGAAAATTTTAATTACGCCAGGGATTGCCTTTTCTATAGTAAATTTTTAAAAAATAATTTTTTACTGTCGCAAATTTTAATTGCGCCAGGGATTGCCTTTTCTACAGTAAATTTATCAAAAAATAATTTTTTACTGTCGCAAATTTTAAATACGCCAGGGATTGCCTTTTCTATAGTAAATTATTCAAAAATTAATTTTTTACTGTCGCAAATTTTAATTACGCCAGGGATTGCCTTTTCTAGAGTAAATTTTTCAAAAAATAATTTTTTACTGTCGAAAATTTTAATTACGCCAGGGATTGCCTTTTCTATAGTAAATTTTTCAAAAAATAATTTCTATACTGTCGCAAATTTTAATTGCGCCAGGGATTGCCTTTTCTATAGTAAATTTTTCACAAATTTAATTTTATACTGTCGCAAATTTTAAATACGCCAGGGATTGCCTTTTCTATAGTAAATTTTTCACAAATTAATTTTATACTGTCGCAAATTTTAAATACGCCAGGGATTGCCTTTTCTATAGTAAATTTTTCACAAATTTAATTTTATACTGTCGCAAATTTTAAATACGCCAGGGATTGCCTTTTCTATAGTAAATTATTCAAAAATTAATTTTTTACTGTCGCAAATTTTAATTACGCCAGGGATTGCCTTTTCTACAGTAAATTTTTCAAAAAATAATTTTTTACTGTCGAAAATTTTAATTACGCCAGGGATTGCATTTTCTATAGTAAATTTTTCAAAAAATAATTTTTTACTGTCGCAAATTTTAATTGCGCCAGGGATTGCCTTTTCTACAGTCAATTTTTCAAAAAATAATTTTTTACTGTCGCAAAGTTTAAATACGCCAGGGATTGCCTTTTCTATAGTAAATTATTCAAAAATTAATTTTTTACTGTCGCAAATTTTAATTACGCCAGGGATTGCCTTTTCTACAGTAAATTTTTCAAAAAAATAATTTTTTACTGTCGAACATTTTAATTACGCCAGGGATTGCCTTTTCTATAGTAAATTTTTAAAAAATAATTTTTTACTGTCGCAAATTTTAATTGCGCCAGGGATTGCCTTTTCTACAGTAAATTTATCAAAAAATAATTTTTTACTGTCGCAAATTTTAAATACGCCAGGGATTGCCTTTTCTATAGTACATTATTCAAAAATTAATTTTTTACTGTCGCAAATTTTAATTACGCCAGGGATTGCCTTTTCTACAGTAAATTTTTCAAAAAATAATTTTTTACTGTCGAACATTTTAATTACGCCAGGGATTGCCTTTTCTATAGTAAATTTTTCACAAATTAATTTTATATTGTCGCAAATTTTAAATCCGCCAGGGATTGCCTTTTCTATAGTAAATTTTTCACAAATTAATTTTCTACTGTCGCAAATTTTAAATACGCCAGGGATCGCCTTTTCTATAGTAAATTTTTCACAAATTAATTTTTTACTGTCGCAAATTTTAAATACGCCAGGGATTGCCTTTTCTATGGTAAATTTGGCAAAAAATAGTTTTTTACTGTCGCAAATTTTAATTGCGCCAGGGATTGCCTTTTCTATAGCAAATTTTGCAAAAAATAATTTTTTACTGTCGAAAATTTTAATTACGCCAGTGATTGCCTTTTCTATAGTAAATTTTTCAAAAATTAATTTTTTATTGTCGCAAATTTTAAATACGCCCCGGATTGCCTTTTCTACAGTAAATTATTCAAAAATTAATTTTTTACTGTCGCAAATTTTAATTACGCCAGGGACTGCCTTTTCTACAGTAAATTTTTCAAAAAACAATTTTTTACTGTCGAAAATTTTAATTACGGCAGGGATTGCCTTTTCTATAGTAAATTTTTCAAAAAATAATTTTTTACTGTCGCAAATTTTAAATACGTCAGGGATCGCCTTTTCTATCGTAAATTATTCAAAAATTAATTTTTTACTGTCGCAAATTTTAATTACGCCAGGGATTGCCTTTCTACAGTAAATTTTTCAAAAAATAATTTTTTACTGTCGAAAATTTTAATTACGCCAGGGATTGCATTTTCTATAGTAAATTTTTCAAAAAATAATTTTTTACTGTCGCAAATTTTAATTGCGCCAGGGATTGCCTTTTCTACAGTCAATTTTTCAAAAAATAATTTTTTACTGTCGCAAATTTTAAATACGCCAGGGATCGCCTTTTCTATTGTAAGTTATTCAAAAATTAATTTTTTACTGTCGCAAATTTTAATTACGCCAGGGATTGCCTTTTCTACAGTAAATTTTTCAAAAAATAATTTTTTACTGTCGAAAATTTTAATTACGCCAGGGATTGCCTTTTCTATAGTAAATTTTTAAAAAATAATTTTTTACTGTCGCAAATTTTAATTGCGCCAGGGATTGCCTTTTCTACAGTAAATTTATCAAAAAATAATTTTTTACTGTCGCAAATTTTAAATACGCCAGGGATTGCCTTTTCTATAGTAAATTATTCAAAAATTAATTTTTTACTGTCGCAAATTTTAATTACGCCAGGGATTGCCTTTTCTACAGTAAATTTTTCAAAAAATAATTTTTTACTGTCGAACATTTTAATTACGCCAGGGATTGCCTTTTCTATAGTAAATTTTTCAAAAAATAATTTTTTACTGTCGCAAATTTTAATTGCGCCAGGGATTGCCTTTTCTACAGTAAATTTTTCAAAAAATTATTTTTTACTGTCGCAAATTTTAAAAACGCCAGGGATTGCTTTTTCTATAGTAAATTATTCAAAAATTAATTTTTTACTGTCGCAAATTTTAATTACGCCAGGGATTGCCTTTTCTACAGTAAATTTTTCAAAAAATAACTTTTTACTGTCGAAAATTTTAATTACGCCAGGGATTGCCTTTTCTATTGTAAATTTTTCAAAAAATATTTTTTTACTGTCGCAAATTTTAATTGCGCCAGGGATTGTCTTTCTACAGTAAATTTTTCAAAAAATAATTTTTTACTGACGCAATTTTTAATTACGCCAGGGATTGCCTTTTCTATAGTAAATTTTCCAAAAATTAATTTTTTACTGTCGCAAATTTTAATTACGCCAGGGATTGCCTTTCCTATAGTAAATTTTTCAAAAATTAATTTTTTACTGTCGCAAATTTTAATTACGCCAGGGATTGCCTTTTCTATAGTAAATTTTTCAAAATTTAATTCTATACTGTCGCAAATTTTAAGTGCGCCAGGGATTGCCTTTTCTACAGTAAATTTTTCAAAAAATAATTTTTTACTGTCGCAAGTTTTAAATCCGCCAGGGATTGCCTTTTCTATAGTAGATTTTTCAAAAATTAATTTTTTACTGTCGCAAATTTTAACTACGCCAGGGATTGCTTTTCTATAGTAAATTTTTCATTAATTTTTTACTGACGCAAATTTGAAATACGCCAGGGATTGCCTCTTCTATAGTAAATTTTGCTAAAAATAATTTTCTACTGTCGCAAATTTTAATTGCGCCAGGGATTGCCTTTTCTACAGTAAATTTTTCAAAAAATATTTTTCTACTGTCGCAAATTTTAAGTGCGCCAGGGATTGCCTTTTCTACAGTAAATTTTTCAAAAAATAATTTTTTACTGTCGCAAATTTTAATTACGCCAGGGATTGCCTTTTATATAGTAAATTTTTCAAAAATTAATTTTTTACTGTCGCAAATTTTAAATACGCCAGGGTTTGCTTTTTCTATAGTAAATTTTTCAAAAATTAATTTTTTAATGTCGCAAATTTTAAATACGCCAGGGATTGCCTTTTCTATAGCAAATTTTCCAAAAATTAATTTTTTACTGTCGCAAATTTTAAGTGCGCCAGGGATTGCCTTTTCTACAGTAAATTTTTCAAAAAATAATTTTTTACTGTCGCAAATTTTAAATATGCCAGGGATTGCCTTTCCTATAGTAAATTTTTCAAAAATTAATTTTTTACTGTCGCAAATTTTAATTACGCCAGGGTTTGCCTTTTCTATAGTAAATTTTTCAAAAATTAATTTTTTAATGTCGCAAATTTTAAATACGCCAGGGATTGCCTTTTCTATAGTAAATTTTGCAAAAAATAATTTTTTACTGTCGAAAATTTTAATTACGCCAGGGATTGCCTTTTCTATAGTAGATTTTTCAAAAATTAATTTTTTACTGTCGCAAATTTTAAATACGCCAGGGATTGCCTTTTCTATAGTAAATTTTTCATTAATTTTTTACTGACGCAAATTTGAAATACGCCAGGGATTGCCTCTTCTATAGTAAATTTTGCTAAAAATAATTTTCTACTGTCGCAAATTTTAATTGCGCCAGGGATTGCCTTTTCTACAGTAAATTTTTCAAAAAATATTTTTCTACTGTCGCAAATTTTAAGTGCGCCAGGGATTGCCTTTTCTACAGTAAATTTTTCAAAAAATAATTTTTTACTCTCGCAAATTTTAATTACGCCAGGGATTGCCTTTTATATAGTAAATTTTTCAAAAATTAATTTTTTACTGTCGCAAATTTTAAATACGCCAGGGTTTGCCTTTTCTATAGTAAATTTTTCAAAAATTAATTTTTTAATGTCGCAAATTTTAAATACGCCAGGGATTGCCTTTTCTATAGCAAATTTTCCAAAAATTAATTTTTTACTGTCGCAAATTTTAAGTGCGCCAGGGATTGCCTTTTCTACAGTAAATTTTTCAAAAAATAATATTTTACTGTCGCAAATTTTAATTACGCCAGGGATTGCCTTTTATATAGTAAATTTTTCAAAAATTTATTTTTTACTGTCGCAAATTTTAAATACGCCAGGGATTGCCTTTTCTATAGTAAATTTTTCAAAAAATAATTTTCTACTGTCGCAAATTTTAAATACGCCAGGTATTGCCTTTTCTATAGTAAATTGTTCAAAAAATAATTTTTTACTGTCGAAAATTTTAAATCCGCCAGGGATTGCCTTTTCCATAGTAAATTTTTCAAAAAATAATTTTTTACTGTCGCAAATTTTAATTGCGCCAGGGATTGCCTTTTCTACAGTAAATTTTTCAAAAAATATTTTTCTACTGTCGCAAATTTTAAGTGCGCCAGGGATTGCCTTTTCTACAGTAAATTTTTCAAAAAATAATTTTTTACTGTCGCAAATTTTAATTACGCCAGGGATTGCCTTTTATATAGTAAATTTTTCAAAAATTAATTTTTTACTGTCGCAAATTTTAAATACGCCAGGGTTTGCCTTTTCTATAGTAAATTTTTCAAAAATTAATTTTTTAATGTCGCAAATTTTAAATACGCCAGGGATTGCCTTTTCTATAGTAAATTTTCCAAAAATTAATTTTTTACTGTCGCAAATTTTAATTACGCCGGGGATTGCCTTTCCTATAGTAAATTTTTCAAAAATTAATTTTTTACTGTCGCAAATTTTAATTACGCCAGGGATTGCCTTTTCTATAGTAAATTTTTCAAAATTTAATTCTATACTGTCGCAAATTTTAAGTGCGCCAGGGATTGCCTTTTCTACAGTAAATTTTTCAAAAAATAATTTTTTACTGTCGCAAGTTTTAAATCCGCCAGGGATTGCCTTTTATATAGTAAATTTTTCAAAAATTAATTTTTTACTGTCGCAAATTTTAAATACGCCAGGGTTTGCCTTTTCTATAGTAAATTTTTCAAAAATTAATTTTTAATGTCGCAAATTTTAAATACGCCAGGGATTGCCTTTTCTATAGTAAATTTTGCAAAAAATAATTTTTTACTGTCGAAAATTTTAATTACGCCAGGGATTGCCTTTTCTATAGTAGATTTTTCAAAAATTAATTTTTTACTGTCGCAAATTTTAAATACGCCAGGGATTTCCTTTTCTATAGTAAATTTTTCATTAATTTTTTACTGTCGCAAATTTGAAATACGCCAGGGATTGCCTCTTCTATAGTAAATTTTGCTAAAAATAATTTTCTACTGTCGCAAATTTTAATTGCGCCAGGGATTGCCCTTTCTACAGTAAATTTTTCAAAAAATATTTTTCTACTGTCGCAAATTTTAAGTGCGCCAGGGATTGCCTTTTCTACAGTAAATTTTTCAAAAAATAATTTTTTACTGTCGCAAATTTTAATTACGCCAGGGATTGCCTTTTATATAGTAAATTTTTCAAAAATTAATTTTTTACTGTCGCAAATTTTAAATACGCCAGGGTTTGCCTTTTCTATAGTAAATTTTTCAAAAATTAATTTTTTAATGTCGCAAATTTTAAATATGCCAGGGATTGCCTTTTCTATAGTAAATTTTCCAAAAATTAATTTTTTACTGTCGCAAATTTTAAGTGCGCCAGGGATTGCCTTTTCTACAGTAAATTTTTCAAAAAATAATTTTTTACTGTCGCAAATTTTAATTACGCCAGGGATTGCCTTTTATATAGTAAATTTTTCAAAAATTAATTTTTTACTCTCGCAAATTTTAAATACGCCAGGGATTGCCTTTTCTATAGTAAATTTTTCAAAAAATAATTTTCTACTGTCGCAAATTTTAAATACGCCAGGTATTGCCTTTTCTATAGTAAATTGTTCAAAAAATAATTTTTTACTGTCGCATATTTTAATTACGCCAGGGATTGCCTTTTATATAGTAAATTTTTCAAAAATTAATTTTTTACTGTCGCAAATTTTAAATACGCCAGGGTTTGCCTTTTCTATAGTAAATTTTTCAAAAATTAATTTTTTAATGTCGCAAATTTTAAATACGCCAGGGATTGCCTTTTCTATAGTAAATTTTTCAAAAATTAATTTTTTACTGTCGCAAATTTTAAATACGCCAGGGATGGCCTTTTCTATAGTAAATTTTTCAAAAAATAATTTTCTACTGTCGCAAATTTTAAATACGCCAGGTATTGCCTTTTCTATAGAAAATTTTTCAAAAAATAATTTTTTACTGTCGCAAATTTTAATTACGCCAGGGATTGCCTTTTATATAGTAAATTTTTCAAAAAATTATTTTTTACTGTCGCAAATTTAAATTGCGCCAGGGATTGCCTTTTCTACAGTAAATTTTTCAAAAAATATTTTTCTACTGTCGCAAGTTTTAAGTGCGCCAGGGATTGCCTTTTCTACAGTAAATTTTTCAAAAAATAATTTTTTACTGTCGCAAATTTTAATTACGCCAGGGATTGCCTTTTATATAGTAAATTTTTCAAAAATTAATTTTTTACTGTCGCAAATTTTAAATACGCCAGGGTTTGCCTTTTCTATAGTAAGTTTTTCAAAAATTAATTTTTTAATGTCGCAAATTTTAAATTCGCCAGGGATTGCCTTTTCTATAGTAAATTTTTCAAAAATTAATTTTTTACTGTCGCAAATTTTAAATACGCCAGGGATTGCCTTTTCTATAGTAAATTTTTCAAAAAATAATTTTCTACTGTCGCAAATTTTAAATACGCCAGGTATTGCCTTTTCTATAGTAAATTGTTCAAAAAATAATTTTTTACTGTCGAAAATTTTAAATCCGCCAGGGATTGCCTTTTCCATAGTAAATTTTTCAAAAAATAATTTTTTACTGTCGCAAATTTTAATTGCGCCAGGGATTGCCTTTTCTACAGTAAATTTTTCAAAAAATATTTTTCTACTGTCGCAAATTTTAATTGCGCCAGGGATTGCCTTTTCTATAGTAAATTTTTCAAAAATTAATTTTTTACTGTCGCAAATTTTAATTACGCCAGGGATTGCCTTTTCTATAGTAAATTTTTCAAAAAATACTTTTTTACTGTCGCAAATTTTAATTGCGCCAGGGATTGCCTTTTCTATAGTAAATTTTTCAAAAATTAATTTTTTACTGTCGCAAATTTTATTTACGCCAGGTATTGCCATTTCTATAGTAAATTTTTCAAAAAATAATTTTTTACTGTCGAAAATTTTAAATACGCCAGGGATTGCCTTTTCTATAGTAAATTATTCAAAAAATAATTTTTTACTGTCGCAAATTTTAATTGCGCCAGGGATTGCCTTTTCTATAGTAAATTTTTCAAAAAATAATTTTTTACTGTCGAAAATTTTAAATCCGCCAGGGATTGCCTTTTCTATAGTAAATTTTTCAAAAAATAATTTTTTACTGTCGCAAATTTTAATTACGCCAGGGATTGCCATTTCTATAGTAAATTTTGCAAAAAAATAATTTTTTACTGTCGCAAATTTTAAATACGCCAGGGATTGCCTCTTCTATAGTAAATTTTTCAAAAATTAATTGTTTACTGTCGCAAATTTTAATTACGCCAGGGATTTCCTTTTCTATAGTAAATTTTTCAAAAAATAATTTTTTATTGTCGCAAATCTTAAATACGCCAGGGATTGCCTTTTCTATAGTAAATTTTTCAAAAAATAATTTTTTACTGTCGCAAGTTTTAATTACGCCAGGGATTGCCTTTTCTATAGTAAATTTTTCAAAAAATAATTTTTTACTGTCGCAAATTTTAATTGCGCCAGGGATTGCCTTTTCTATAGTAAATTTTTCAAAAAATAATTTTTTCCTGTCGCAAATTTTAATTGCGCCAGGGATTGCCTTTTCTTCAGTAAATTTTTCAAAAAATAATTTTTTATTGTCGCAAGTTTTAATTGCGCCAAGGATTGCCTTTTCTCTAGTAAATTTTTCAAAAAATAATTTTCTACTGTCGCAAATTTTAATTACGCCAGGGATTGCCTTTTCTATAGTAAATTTTTCACAAATTAATTTTTTACTGTCGCAAATTTGAAATACGCCAGGGATTGCCTCTTCTATAGTAAATTTTTCTAAAAATAATTTTTTACTGTCGAAAATTTTAATTGCGCCAGGGATTGCCTTTCCTATAGTAAATTTTTCAAAAAATAATTTTTTATTTTCGAAAATTTTAAATACGCCTGGGATTGCCTCTTCTATAGTAAATTTTTCAAAAAATATTTTTCTACTGTCGCAAATTTTAAATACGCCAGGGATTGCCTTTTCTATAGAAAATTTTTCACAAAATAATTTTTTTTTGTCGAAAATTTTAAATCCGCCAGGGTTTGCCTTTTCTATAGTAAATTTTTCAAAAAATAATTTTTTACTGTCGCAAATTTTAATTGCGCCAGGGATTGCCTTTTCTACAGTAAATTTTTCAAAAAATAATTTTTTATTGTCGCAAATTTTAATTGCGCCAGGGATGATTGCCTTTTCTATAGTAAATTTTTCAAAAATTAATTTTTTACTGTCGCAAATTTTAAATACGCCAGGGATTGCCTCTTCTATAGTAAATTTTTCAAAAATTAATTTTTTACTGTCGCAAATTTTAATTACGCCAGGGATTGGCTTTTCTATAGTAAATTTTTCAAAAAATAATTTTTTACTGTCGCAAATTTTAAATACGCCAGGGATTGCCTTTTCTATAGTAAATTTTTCAAAAAATAATTTTTTACTGTCGCAAGTTTTAATTACGCCAGGGATTGCCTTTTCTATAGTAAATTTTTCAAAAAATAATTTTTTACTGTCGCAAATTTTAATTGCGCCAGGGATTGCCTTTTCTATAGTAAATTTTTCAAAAAATAATTTTTTCCTGTCGCAAATTTTAAAAACGCCAGGGATTGCCTTTTCTATAGTAAATTTTTCAAAAAATAATTTTTTACTGTCGCAAATTTTAATTGCGCCAGGGATTGCCTTTTCTACAGTAAATTATTCAAAAAATAATTTTTTACTGTCGCGAATTTTAAATACGCCAGGGATTGCCTTTTCTATAGTTAATTTTTCAAAAACTAATTTTTTACTGTCGCAAATTTTAATTGCGCCAGGGATTGCCTTTTCTTCAGTAAATTTTTCAAAAAATAATTTTTTATTGTCGCAAGTTTTAATTGCGCCAAGGATTGCCTTTTCTCTAGTAAATTTTTCAAAAAATAATTTTCTACTGTCGCAAATTTTAATTACGCCAGGGATTGCCTTTTCTATAGTAAATTTTTCACAAATTAATTTTTTACTGTCGCAAATTTGAAATACGCCAGGGATTGCCTCTTCTATAGTAAATTTTTCTAAAAATAATTTTTTACTGTCGAAAATTTTAATTGCGCCAGGGATTGCCTTTTCTATAGTAAATTTTTCAAAAAATAATTTTTTATTTTCAAAAATTTTAAATACGCCAGGTATTGCCTTTTCTATAGTAAATTTTTCAAAAAATAATTTTCTACTGTCGCAAATTTTAATTACGCCAGGGATTGCCTTTTCTATAGTAAATTTTTCAAAAATAATTTTTTACTGTAGCAAGTTTTAATTGCGCCAGGGATTGCCTTTCCTATAGTAAATTTTTCAAAAATTAATTTTTTACTGTCGCAAATTTTAAATACGCCAGGGATTGCCTTTTATATAGTAAATTTTTCAAAAAATATTTTTCTACTGTCGCAAATTTTAAATACGCCAGGGATTGCCTTTTCTATAGAAAATTTTTCACAAAATAATTTTTTTTGTCGAAAATTTTAAATCCGCCAGGTTTTGCCTTTTCTATAGTAAATTTTTCAAAAAATAATTTTTTACTGTCGCAAATTTTAATTGCGCCAGGGATTGCCTTTTCTACAGTAAATTTTTCAAAAAATAATTTTTTACTGTCGCAAATTTTAATTGCGCCAGGGATTGCCTTTTCTATAGTAAATTTTTCAAAAATTAATTTTTTACTGTCGCAAATTTTAATTGCGCCAGGGATTGCCTTTCTATAGTAAATTTTTCAAAAAATAATTTTCTACAGTCGCAAATTTTAATTACGCCAGGGATTGCCTTTTCTATAGTAAATTTTTCAAAAAATAATTTTTTACTGTCGCAAATTTTAAAAACGCCAGGGATTGCCTTTTCTATAGTAGATTTTTCAAAAAATAATTTTTTACTGTCGCAAATTTTAAATATGCCAGGGATTGCCTTTTCTATAGTAAATTTTTCAAAAAATAATTTTTTACTGTCGCAAGTTTTAATTACGCCAGGGATTGCCTTTTCTAAAGTAAATTTTTCAAAAAATAATTTTTTACTGTCGCAAGTTTTAATTGCGCCAGGGATTGCCTTTTATATAGTAAATTATTCAAAAAATAATTTTTTACTGTCGCAAATTTTAATTACGCCAGGGATTGCCTTTTCTATAGAAAATTTTTCACAAAATAATTTTTTTTTGTCGAAAATTTTACATCCGCCAGGTTTTGCCTTTCTATAGTAAATTTTTCAACAAATAATTTTTTACTGTCGCAAATTTTAATTGCGCCAGGGATTGCCTTTTCTACAGTAAATTTTTCAAAAAATAATTTTTTACTGTCGCAAATTTTAATTGCGCCAGGGATTGCCTTTTCTATAGTAAATTTTTCAAAAATTAATTTTTTACTGTCGCAAATTTTAATTGCGCCAGGGATTGCCTTTTCTACAGTAAATTATTCAAAAAATAATTTTTTACTGTCGCGAATTTTAAATACGCCAGGGATTGCCTTTTCTATAGTTAATTTTTCAAAAACTAATTTTTTACTGTCGCAAATTTTAATTGCGCCAGGGATTGCCTTTTCTTCAGTAAATTTTTCAAAAAATAATTTTTTATTGTCGCAAGTTTTAATTGCGCCAAGGATTGCCTTTTCTCTAGTAAATTTTTCAAAAAATAATATTCTACTGTCGCAAATTTTAATTACGCCAGAATTTGCCTTTTCTATAGTAAATTTTTCACAAATTAATTTTTTACTGTCGCAAATTTGAAATACGCCAGGGATTGCCCCTTCTGTAGTAAATTTTTCTAAAAATAATTTTTTACTGTCGAAAAATTTAATTGCGCCAGGGATTGCCTTTCCTATAGTAAATTTTTCAAAAAATAATTTTTTATTTTCGAAAATTTTAAATACGCCAGGGATTGCCTTTTCTATAGTAAATTTTTCAAAAAATATTTTTCTACTGTCGCAAATTTTAAATACGCCAGGGATTGCCTTTTCTATAGAAAATTTTTCACAAAATAATTTTTTTTTGTGGAAAATTTTAAATCCGCCAGGGTTTGCCTTTTCTATAGTAAATTTTTCAAAAAATAATTTTTTACTGTCGCAAATTTTAATTGCGCCAGGGATTGCCTTTTCTACAGTAAATTTTTCAAAAAATAATTTTTTACTGTCGCAAATTTTAATTGCGCCAGGGATTGCCTTTTCTACATTAAATTATTCAAAAAATAATTTTTTACTGTCGCGAATTTTAAATACGCCAGGGATTGCCTTTTCTATAGTTAATTTTTCAAAAACTAATTTTTTACTGTCGCAAATTTTAATTGCGCCAGGGATTGCCTTTTCTTCAGTAAATTTTTCAAAAAATAATTTTTTATTGTCGCAAGTTTTAATTGCGCCAAGGATTGCCTTTTCTCTAGTAAATTTTTCAAAAAATAATTTTCTACTGTCGCAAATTTTAATTACGCCAGGGATTGCCTTTTCTATAGTAAATTTTTCACAAATTAATTTTTTACTGTCGCAAATTTGAAATACGCCAGGGATTGCCTATTCTGTAGTAAATTTTTCTAAAAATAATTTTTTACTGTCGAAAATTTTAATTGCGCGAGGGATTGCCTTTTCTCTAGTAAATTTTTCAAAAAATAATTTTTTATTTTCAAAAATTTTAAATACGCCAGGGATTGCCTTTTCTATAGTAAATTTTTCAAAAAATAATTTTCTACTGTCGCAAATTTTAATTACCCCAGGGATTGCCTTTTCTATAGTAAATTTTTCAAAAATAATTTTTTACTGTCGCAAGTTTTAATTGCGCCAGGGATTGCCTTTCCTATAGTAAATTTTTCAAAAATTAATTTTTTACTGTCGCAAATTTTAGATACGCCAGGGATTGCCTTTTATATAGTAAATTTTTCAAAAAATATTTTTCTACTGTCGCAAATTTTAAATACGCCAGGGATTGCCTTTTCTATAGAAAATTTTTCACAAAATAATTTTTTTTTGTCGAAAATTTTAAATCCGCCAGGTTTTGCCTTTTCTATAGTAAATTTTTCAAAAAATAATTTTTTACTGTCGCAAATTTTAAATGCGCCAGGGATTGCCTTTTCTACAGTAAATTTTTCAAAAAATAATTTTTTACTGTCGCAAATTTTAATTGCGCCAGGGATTGCCTTTTCTATAGTAAATTTTTCAAAAATTAATTTTTTACTGTCGCAAATTTTAATTGCGCCAGGGATTGCATTTTCTATAGTAAATTTTTCAAAAAATAATTTTCTACTGTCGCAAATTTTAATTACGCCAGGGATTGCCTTTTCTATAGTAAATTTCTCAAAAAATAATTTTTTACTGTCGCAAATTTTAAAAACGCCAGGGATTGCCTTTTCTATAGTAGATTTTTCAAAAAATAATTTTTTACTGTCGCAAATTTTAAATATGCCAGGGATTGCCTTTTCTATAGTAAATTTTTCAAAAAATAATTTTTTACTGTCGCAAGTTTTAATTACGCCAGGGATTGCCTTTTCTAAAGTAAATTTTTCAAAAAATAATTTTTTACTGTCGCAAGTTTTAATTGCGCCAGGGATTGCCTTTTATATAGTAAATTATTCAAAAAATAATTTTTTACTGTCGCAAATTTTAATTACGCCAGGGATTGCCTTTTCTATAGAAAATTTTTCACAAAATGATTTTTTTTTGTCGAAAATTTTAAATCCGCCAGGTTTTGCCTTTTATATAGTAAATTTTTCAAAAAATATTTTTCTACTGTCGCAAATTTTAAATACGCCAGGGATTGCCTTTTCTATAGAAAATTTTTCAAAAACTAATTTTTTACTGTCGCAAATTTTAATTGCGCCAGGGATTGCCTTTTCTTCAGTAAATTTTTCAAAAAATAATTTTTTATTGTCGCAAGTTTTAATTGCGCCAAGGATTGCCTTTTCTCTAGTAAATTTTTCAAAAAATAATTTTCTACTGTCGCAAATTTTAATTACGCCAGGGATTGCCTTTTCTATAGTAAATTTTTCAAAAATTAATTTTTTACTGTCGCAAATTTGAAATACGCCAGGGATTGCCTCTTCTATAGTAAATTTTTCTAAAAATAATTTTTTACTGTCGAAAATTTTAATTGCGCCAGGGATTGCCTTTTCTATAGTAAATTTTTCAAAAAATTATTTTTATTTTCAAAAATTTTAAATACGCCAGGGATTGCCTTTTCTATAGTAAATTTTTCAAAAAATAATTTTCTACTGTCGCAAATTTTAATTACCCCAGGGATTGCCTTTTCTATAGTAAATTTTTCAAAAATAATTTTTTACTGTCGCAAGTTTTAATTGCTCCAGGGATTGCCTTTCCTATAGTAAATTTTTCAAAAATTAATTTTTTACTGTCGCAAATTTTAAATACGCCAGGGATTGTCTTTTATATAGTAAATTTTTCAAAAAATATTTTTCTACTGTCGCAAATTTTAAATACGCCAGGGATTGCCTTTTCTCTAGTAAATTTTTCAAAAAATAATTTTCTACTGTCGCAAATTTTAATTACGCCAGGGATTGCCTTTTCTACAGTAAATTTTTCAAAAAATAATTTTTTACTGTCGCAAATTTTAATTGCGCCAGGGATTGCCTTTTCTACATTAAATTATTCAAAAAATAATTTTTTACTGTCGCGAATTTTAAATACGCCAGGGATTGCCTTTTCTATAGTTAATTTTTCAAAAACTAATTTTTTACTGTCGCAAATTTTAATTGCGCCAGGGATTGCCTTTTCTTCAGTAAATTTTTCAAAAAATAATTTTTTATTGTCGCAAGTTTTAATTGCGCCAAGGATTGCCTTTTCTCTAGTAAATTTTTCAAAAAATAATTTTCTACTGTCGCAAATTTTAATTACGCCAGGGATTGCCTTTTCTATAGTAAATTTTTCACAAATTAATTTTTTACTGTCGCAAATTTGAAATACGCCAGGGATTGCCTATTCTGTAGTAAATTTTTCTAAAAATAATTTTTTACTGTCGAAAATTTTAATTGCGCGAGGGATTGCCTTTTCTCTAGTAAATTTTTCAAAAAATAATTTTTTATTTTCAAAAATTTTAAATACGCCAGGGATTGCCTTTTCTATAGTAAATTTTTCAAAAAATAATTTTCTACTGTCGCAAATTTTAATTACGCCAGGGATTGCCTTTTCTATAGTAAATTTTTCAAAAATAATTTTTTACTGTCGCAAGTTTTAATTGCGCCAGGGATTGCCTTTCCTATAGTAAATTTTTCAAAAATTAATTTTTTACTGTCGCAAATTTTAGATACGCCAGGGATTGCCTTTTATATAGTAAATTTTTCAAAAAATATTTTTCTACTGTCGCAAATTTTAAATACGCCAGGGATTGCCTTTTCTATAGAAAATTTTTCACAAAATAATTTTTTTTTGTCGAAAATTTTAAATCCGCCAGGTTTTGCCTTTTCTATAGTAAATTTTTCAAAAAATAATTTTTTACTGTCGCAAATTTTAAATGCGCCAGGGATTGCCTTTTCTACAGTAAATTTTTCAAAAAATAATTTTTTACTGTCGCAAATTTTAATTGCGCCAGGGATTGCCTTTTCTATAGTAAATTTTTCAAAAATTAATTTTTTACTGTCGCAAATTTTAATTGCGCCAGGGATTGCATTTTCTATAGTAAATTTTTCAAAAAATAATTTTCTACTGTCGCAAATTTTAATTACGCCAGGGATTGCCTTTTCTATAGTAAATTTCTCAAAAAATAATTTTTTACTGTCGCAAATTTTAAAAACGCCAGGGATTGCCTTTTCTATAGTAGATTTTTCAAAAAATAATTTTTTACTGTCGCAAATTTTAAATATGCCAGGGATTGCCTTTTCTATAGTAAATTTTTCAAAAAATAATTTTTTACTGTCGCAAGTTTTAATTACGCCAGGGATTGCCTTTTCTAAAGTAAATTTTTCAAAAAATAATTTTTTACTGTCGCAAGTTTTAATTGCGCCAGGGATTGCCTTTTATATAGTAAATTATTCAAAAAATAATTTTTTACTGTCGCAAATTTTAATTACGCCAGGGATTGCCTTTTCTATAGAAAATTTTTCACAAAATAATTTTTTTTTGTCGAAAATTTTAAATCCGCCAGGTTTTGCCTTTTATATAGTAAATTTTTCAAAAAATATTTTTCTACTGTCGCAAATTTTAAATACGCCAGGGATTGCCTTTTCTATAGAAAATTTTTCAAAAACTAATTTTTTACTGTCGCAAATTTTAATTGCGCCAGGGATTGCCTTTTCTTCAGTAAATTTTTCAAAAAATAATTTTTTATTGTCGCAAGTTTTAATTGCGCCAAGGATTGCCTTTTCTCTAGTAAATTTTTCAAAAAATAATTTTCTACTGTCGCAAATTTTAATTACGCCAGGGATTGCCTTTTCTATAGTAAATTTTTCAAAAATTAATTTTTTACTGTCGCAAATTTGAAATACGCCAGGGATTGCCTCTTCTATAGTAAATTTTTCTAAAAATAATTTTTTACTGTCGAAAATTTTAATTGCGCCAGGGATTGCCTTTTCTATAGTAAATTTTTCAAAAAATTATTTTTATTTTCAAAAATTTTAAATACGCCAGGGATTGCCTTTTCTATAGTAAATTTTTCAAAAAATAATTTTCTACTGTCGCAAATTTTAATTACCCCAGGGATTGCCTTTTCTATAGTAAATTTTTCAAAAATAATTTTTTACTGTCGCAAGTTTTAATTGCGCCAGGGATTGCCTTTCCTATAGTAAATTTTTCAAAAATTAATTTTTTACTGTCGCAAATTTTAAATACGCCAGGGATTGTCTTTTATATAGTAAATTTTTCAAAAAATATTTTTCTACTGTCGCAAATTTTAAATACGCCAGGGATTGCCTTTTCTATAGAAAATTTTTCACAAAATAATTTTTTTTTGTCGAAAATTTTAAATCCGCCAGGTTTTGCCTTTTCTATAGTAAATTTTTCAAAAAATAATTTTTTACTGTCGCAAATTTTAATTGCGCCAGGTATTGCCTTTTCTACAGTAAATTTTTCAAAAAATAATTTTTTACTGTCGCAAATTTTAATTGCGCCAGGGATTGCCTTTTCTATAGTAAATTTTTCAAAAATTAATTTTTTACTGCCGCAAATTTTAATTGCGCCAGGGATTGCCTTTTCTATAGTAAATTTTTCAAAAAATAATTTTCTACTGTCGCAAATTTTAATTACGCCAGGGATTGCCTTTTCTATAGTAAATTTCTCAAAAAATAATTTTTTACTGTCGCAAATTTTAAAAACGCCAGGGATTGCCTTTTCTATAGTAGATTTTTCAAAAAATAATTTTTAACTGTCGCAAATTTTAAATATGCCAGGGATTGCCTTTTCTATAGTAAATTTTTCAAAAAATAATTTTTTACTGTCGCAAGTTTTAATTACGCCAGGGATTGCCTTTTCTAAAGTAAATTTTTCAAAAAATAATTTTTTACTGTCGCAAGTTTTAATTGCGCCAGGGATTGCCTTTTATATAGTAAATTATTCAAAAAATAATTTTTTACTGTCGCAAATTTTAATTGCGCCAGGGATTGCCTTTTCTACAGTAAATTATTCAAAAAATAATTTTTTACTGTCGCGAATTTTAAATACGCCAGGGATTGCCTTTTCTATAGTTAATTTTTCAAAAACTAATTTTTTACTGTCGCAAATTTTAATTGCGCCAGGGATTGCCTTTTCTTCAGTAAATTTTTCAAAAAATAATTTTTTATTGTCGCAAGTTTTAATTGCGCCAAGGATTGCCTTTTCTCTAGTAAATTTTTCAAAAAATAATTTTCTACTGTCGCAAATTTTAATTACGCCAGGGATTGCCTTTTCTATAGTAAATTTTTCAAAAATTAATTTTTTACTGTCGCAAATTTTAAATACGCCAGGGATTGCCTTTTCTATAGAAAATTTTTCGCAAAATAATTTTTTTTTGTCGAAAATTTTAAATCCGCCAGGTTTTGCCTTTTCTATAGTAAATTTTTCAAAAAATAATTTTTACTGTCGCAAATTTTAATTGCGCCAGGGATTGCCTTTTCTACAGTAAATTTTTCAAAAAATAATTTTTTACTGTCGCAAATTTTAATTGCGCCAGGGATTGCCTTTTCTATAGTAAATTTTTCAAAAATTAATTTTTTACTGTCGCAAATTTTAATTGCGCCAGGGATTGCCTTTTCTACAGTAAATTATTCAAAAAATAATTTTTTACTGTCGCGAATTTTAAATACGCCAGGGATTGCCTTTTCTATAGTTAATTTTTCAAAAACTAATTTTTTACTGTCGCAAATTTTAATTCCGCCAGGGATTGCCTTTCCTTCAGTAAATTTTTCAAAAAATAATTTTTTATTGTCGCAAGTTTTAATTGCGCCAAGGATTGCCTTTTCTCTAGTAAATTTTTCAAAAAATAATTTTCTACTGTCGCAAATTTTAATTACGCCAGGGATTGCCTTTTCTATAGTAAATTTTTCACAAATTAATTTTTTACTGTCGCAAATTTGAAATACGCCAGGGATTGCCTCTTCTATAGTAAATTTTTCTAAAAATAATTTTTTACTGTCGAAAATTTTAATTGCGCCAGGGATTGCCTTTCCTATAGTAAATTTTTCAAAAAATAATTTTTTATTTTCGAAAATTTTAAATACGCCAGGGATTGCCTTTTCTATAGTAAATTTTTCAAAAATTAATTTTTTACTGTCGCAAATTTTAATTGCGCCAGGGATTGCCTTTTCTATAGAAAATTTTTCAAAAAATAATTTTTTACTGTCGCAAATTTTAATTACGCCAGGGATTGCCTTTCTATAGTAAATTTTTCAAAAAATAATTTTCTATTGTCGCAAATTTTAATTGCGCCAGGGATTGCCTTTTCTATAGTAAATTATTCAAAAAATAATTTTTTACTGTCGTCAAAAAATAATTTTTTACTGTCGCAAATTTTAAATCCGCCAGGGATTGCCTTTTCTATAGAAAATTATTTAAAAAATAAGTTTTTACTGTCGCCAATTTTAATTGCGCCAGGGATTGCCTTTTCTATAGTAAATTTTGCACAAAATTTATTTTTTACTGTCGCAAATTTTAATTGCGCCAGGGATTGCCTTTTCTACAGTTTATCAAAAAATAATTTTTTACTGTCGCAAATTTTAATTACGCCAGGGATTGCCTTTTCTATAGTAAATTTTTCAAAAAATAATTTTTTACTGTCGCAAATTTTAATTAGGCCAGGGATTGCCTTCTCTATAGTAAATTTTGCAAAAAATAATTTTTTACTGTCGCAAATTTTAAATACGCCAGGGATTGCCTTTTCTATAGTAAATTTTGCAAAAAATAATTTTCTACTGTCGCAAATTTTAATTGCGCCAGGGATTGCCTTTTCTATAGTAAATTATTCAAAAAATAATTTTTTACTGTCGTCAAAAATTAATTTTTTACTGTCGCAAGTTTTAATTGCGCCAGGGATTGCCTTTTCTATAGTAAATTTTAAACAAATTAATTTTTTACTGTCGCAAATTTTAAATACGGCAGGGATTGCCTTTTCTATAGTAAATTATTCAAAAAATAATTTTTTACTGTCGCAAATTTTAATTGCGCCAGGGATTGCCTTTTCTACAGTAAATTTTTCAAAAAATAATTTTTTACTGTCGCAAATTTTAAATCCGCCAGGGATTGCCTTTTCTATAGTAAACTATTCAAAAACTAATTTTTTACTGTCGCAAATTTTAATTGCGCCAAGGATTGCCTATTCTATAGTAAATTTTGCACAAATTAATTTTTACTGTCGCAAATTTTAATTGCGCCAGGGATTGCCTTTTCTATACTAAATTTTTCAAAAAATAATTTTTTACTGTCGCAAATTTTAAATACGCCAGGGATTGCCTTTTCTATAGTAAATTTTTCAAAAATTAATTTTTTACTGTCGCAAATTTTAAATACGCCAGGGATTGCCTTTTCTATAGTAAATTTTTCAAAAAATAATTTTTTACTGTCGCAAATTTTAATTGCGCCAGGGATTGCCTTTTCTATAGTAAATTTTTCAAAAATTAATTTTTTACTGTCGCAAATTTTAATTGCGCCAGGGATTGCCTTTTCTACAGTAAATTATTCAAAAAATAATTTTTTACTGTCGCGAATTTTAAATACGCCAGGGATTGCCTTTTCTATAGTTAATTTTTCAAAAACTAATTTTTTACTGTCGCAAATTTTAATTCCGCCAGGGATTGCCTTTTCTTCAGTAAATTTTTCAAAAAATAATTTTTTATTGTCGCAAGTTTTAATTGCGCCAAGGATTGCCTTTTCTCTAGTAAATTTTTCAAAAAATAATTTTCTACTGTCGCAAATTTTAATTACGCCAGGGATTGCCTTTTCTATAGTAAATTTTTCACAAATTAATTTTTTACTGTCGCAAATTTGAAATACGCCAGGGATTGCCTCTTCTATAGTAAATTTTTCTAAAAATAATTTTTTACTGTCGAAAATTTTAATTGCGCCAGGGATTGCCTTTCCTATAGTAAATTTTTCAAAAAATAATTTTTTATTTTCGAAAATTTTAAATACGCCAGGGATTGCCTTTTCTATAGTAAATTTTTCAAAAATTAATTTTTTACTGTCGCAAATTTTAATTGCGCCAGGGATTGCCTTTTCTATAGAAAATTTTTCAAAAAATAATTTTTTACTGTCGCAAATTTTAATTACGCCAGGGATTGCCTTTCTATAGTAAATTTTTCAAAAAATAATTTTCTATTGTCGCAAATTTTAATTGCGCCAGGGATTGCCTTTTCTATAGTAAATTATTCAAAAAATAATTTTTTACTGTCGTCAAAAAATAATTTTTTACTGTCGCAAATTTTAAATCCGCCAGGGATTGCCTTTTCTATAGAAAATTATTTAAAAAATAAGTTTTTACTGTCGCCAATTTTAATTGCGCCAGGGATTGCCTTTTCTATAGTAAATTTTGCACAAAATTTATTTTTTACTGTCGCAAATTTTAATTGCGCCAGGGATTGCCTTTTCTACAGTTTATCAAAAAATAATTTTTTACTGTCGCAAATTTTAATTACGCCAGGGATTGCCTTTTCTATAGTAAATTTTTCAAAAAATAATTTTTTACTGTCGCAAATTTTAATTAGGCCAGGGATTGCCTTCTCTATAGTAAATTTTGCAAAAAATAATTTTTTACTGTCGCAAATTTTAAATACGCCAGGGATTGCCTTTTCTATAGTAAATTTTGCAAAAAATAATTTTCTACTGTCGCAAATTTTAATTGCGCCAGGGATTGCCTTTTCTATAGTAAATTATTCAAAAAATAATTTTTTACTGTCGTCAAAAATTAATTTTTTACTGTCGCAAGTTTTTATTGCGCCAGGGATTGCCTTTTCTATAGTAAATTTTAAACAAATTAATTTTTTACTGTCGCAAATTTTAAATACGGCAGGGATTGCCTTTTCTATAGTAAATTATTCAAAAAATAATTTTTTACTGTCGCAAATTTTAATTGCGCCAGGGATTGCCTTTTCTACAGTAAATTTTTCAAAAAATAATTTTTTACTGTCGCAAATTTTAAATCCGCCAGGGATTGCCTTTTCTATAGTAAACTATTCAAAAACTAATTTTTTACTGTCGCAAATTTTAATTGCGCCAAGGATTGCCTATTCTATAGTAAATTTTGCACAAATTAATTTTTACTGTCGCAAATTTTAATTGCGCCAGGGATTGCCTTTTCTATACTAAATTTTTCAAAAAATAATTTTTTACTGTCGCAAATTTTAAATACGCCAGGGATTGCCTTTTCTATAGTAAATTTTTCAAAAATTAATTTTTTACTGTCGCAAATTTTAAATACGCCAGGGATTGCCTTTTCTATAGTAAATTTTGCAAAAAATAATTTTTTACTGTCGCAAATTTTAAATCCGCCAGGGATTGCCTTTTCTATAGTAAATTATTCAAAAAATAATTTTTTACTGTCGCAAATTTTAATTACGCCAGGGATTGCCTTTTCTGTAGTATATTTTTCAAAAATTAATTTTTTACTGTCGCAAATTTTAATTGCGCCAGGGATTGCCTTTTCTACAGTAAATTTTTCAAAATTTAATTTTTTACTGTCGCAAATTTTAATTACGCCAAGGATTGCCTTTCTATAGTAAATTTTTCAAAAATTAATTTTTTACTGTCGCAAATTTTAATTGCGCCAGGGATTGCCTCTTCTACAGTAAATTTTTCAAAAAATAATTTTTTACTGTCGCAAATTTTAAATACGCCAGGGATTGCCTTTTCTATAGTAAATTATTCAAAAAATATTTTTTTACTGTCGCAAATTTTAATTACGCCAGGTATTGCCTTTTCTATAGTAAATTATTCAAAAAATAATTTTTTACTGTCGCAAATTTTAAATACGCCAGGGATTGCCTTTTCTACAGTAAATTTTTCAAAAAATAATTTTTTACTGTCGCAAATTTTAATTGCGCCAGGGATTGCCTTTTCTACAGTAAATTTTTCAAAAAATAATTTTTTACTGTCGCAAATTTTAATTGCGCCAGGGATTGCCTTTTCTACAGTAAATTTTTCAAAAATTAATTTTTTACTGTCGCAAATTTTAAGTGCGCCAGGGATTGCCTTTTCTATAGTAAATTATTCAAAAACTAATTTTTTACTGTCGCAAATTTTAATTACGCCAGGGATTGCCTTTTCTACAGAAAATTTTTCAAAAACTAATTTTTTACTGTCGCAAATTTTAATTACGCCAGGGATTGCCTTTTCTATAGTAAATTTTTCACAAATTAATTTTTTACTGTCGCAAATTTTAATTGCGCCAGGGATTGCCTTTTGTACAGTAAATTTTTCAAAAAATAGTTTTTTACTGTCGCAAATTTTAATTGCGCCAGCGATTGCCTTTTGTATAGCAAATTTTCAAAAATTAATTTTTTACTGTCGCAAATTTTAAATACGCCAGGGATTGCCTTTTCTGTAGTAAATTTTTCAAAAATTAATTTTTTACTGTCGCAAATTTTAATTGCGCCAGGGATTGCCTTTTCTATAGTAAATTTTCAAAATTTAATTTTTTACTGTCGCAAATTTTAAATACGCCAGGGATTGCCTTTTCTATAGTAAATTATTCAAAAAATAATTTTTTACTCTCGCAAATTTTAATTGCGCCAGGAATTGCCTTTTCTATAGTAAATTATTCAAAAAATAATTTTTTACTGTCGCAAATTTTAAATACGCCAGGGATTGCCTTTTCTATAGTAAATTATTCAAAAAATAATTTTTTACTGTCGCAAATTTTAAATACGCCAGGGATTGCCTTTTCTATAGTAAATTTTGCAAAAAATAATTTTTTACTGTCGCAAATTTTAATTGCGCCAGGGATTGCCTTTTCTATAGTAAATTTTTCAAAAAATAATTTTCTACTGTCGCAAATTTTAATTGCGCCAGGGATTGCCTTTTCTACAGTAAATTTTTCAAAATTTAATTTTTTACTGTCGCAAATTTTAAATACGCCAGGGATTGCCTTTTCTACAGTAAATTTTTTCAAAAATTAGTTTTCTACTGTCGCAATATTTAATTGCGCCAGGGATTGCCTTTTCTACCGTAAATTTGTCAAAATTTAATTTTTTACTGTCGCAAATTTTAAATTCGCCAGGGATTGCCTTTTCTATAGTAAATTTTGCAAAAAAATAATTTTTTACTGTCCCAAATTTTAATTACGCCAGGGATTGCCTTTTCTATAGTAAATTTTTCAAAAATTAATTTTTTACTGTCGCACATTTTAATTGCGCAGGGATTGCCTTTTCTACAGTAAATTTTTCAAAAAATAATTTTTTACTGTCGCAAATTTTAATTGCGCCAGGGATTGCCTTTTCTATAGTAAATTTTTCAAAAATTAATTTTTTACTGTCGCACATTTTAATTGCTCAGGGATTGCCTTTTCTACAGTAAATTTTTCAAAAAATAATTTTTTACTGTCGCAAATTTTAATTGCGCCAGGGATTGCCTTTTCTATAGTAAATTTTTCAAAAATTAATTTTTTACTTTCGCAAATTTTAATTGCGCCAGGGATTGACTTTTCTACAGTAAATTTTTCAAAAATTAATTTTATACTGTCGCAAATTTTAAATACGCCAGGGATTGCCTTTTCTATAGTAAATTTTTCAAAAATTAATTTTTTACTGTCGCAAATTTTAAATACGCCAGGGATTGCCTTTTCTATAGTAAATTTTTCAAAAATTAATTTTTTACTGTCGCAAATTTTAAATACGCCAGGGATTGCCTTTTCTATAGTAAATTTTTCAAAAATTTATTTTTTACTGTCGCAAATTTTAATTGGGCCAGGGATTGCCTTTTCTATAGTAAATTTTTCAAAAATTAATTTTTTACTGTCGCAAATTTTAAATATGCCAGGGATTGCCTATTCTATAGTAAATTTTGCAAAAAATAATTTTTTACTATCGCAAATTTTAATTATCCCAGGGATTGCCTTTTCTACAGTAAATTTTTCAAAAAATAATTTCTTACTGTCGCAAATTTTAATTGCGCCAGGGATTGCCTTTTCTACAGTAAATTTTTCAAAAATTAATTTTTTACTGTCGCAAATTTTAAATACGCCAGGGATTGCCTTTTCTATAGTAAATTTTTCAAAAAATAATTTTTTACTGTCGCAAATTTTAATTACGCCAGGGATTGCCTTTTCTATAGTAAATTTTTCAAAAAATAATTTTTTACTGTCGCAAATTTTAATTGCGCCAGGGATTGCCTGTTCTATAGTAAATTTTTCACAAATTAATTTTTTACTGTCGCGAATTTTAATTACGCCAGGGATTGCCTTTTCTACAGTAAATTTTTCAAAAAATAATTTTTTACTGTCGCAAATTTTAATTGCGCCAGGGATTGCCTTTTCTACAGTAAATTTTTCAAAAAATAATTTTTTACTGTCGCAAACTTTAAATGCGCCAGGGATTGCCTTTTCTACAGTAAATTTTTCAAAAATTTATTTTTTACTGTCGCAAATTTTAAATACGCCAGGGATTGCCTTTTCTATAGTAAATTTTTCAAAAATTAATTTTTTACTGTCGCAAATTTTAAATACGCCAGGGATTGCCTTTTCTATAGTAAATTTTTCAAAAATTTATTTTTTACTGTCGCAAATTTTAATTGGGCCAGGGATTGCCTTTTCTATAGTAAATTTTTCAAAAATTAATTTTTTACTGTCGCAAATTTTAAATATGCCAGGGATTGCCTTTTCTATAGTAAATTTTGCAAAAAATAATTTTTTACTATCGCAAATTTTAATTATGCCAGGGATTGCCTTTTCTACAGTAAATTTTTCAAAAAATAATTTCTTACTGTCGCAAATTTTAATTGCGCCAGGGATTGCCTTTTCTACAGTAAATTTTTCAAAAATTAATTTTTTACTGTCGCAAATTTTAAATACGCCAGGGATTGCCTTTTCTATAGTAAATTTTTCAAAAAATAATTTTTTACTGTCGCAAATTTTAATTAGGCCAGGGATTGCCTTTTCTATAGTAAATTTTTCAAAAAATAATTTTTTACTGTCGCAAATTTTAATTGCGCCAGGGATTGCCTTTTCTACAGTAAATTTTTCAAAAAATAATTTTTTACTGTCGCAAACTTTAAATGCGCCAAAGATTGCCTTTTCTACAGTAAATTTTTCAAAAATTAATTTTATACTGTCGCAAATTTTAATTAAGCCAGGGATTGCCTATTCTATAGTAAATTTTTCAAAAAATAATTTTTTACTGTCGCAAATTTTAATTACGCCAGGGATTGCCTTTTCTATAGTAAATTATTCAAAAAATAGTTTTTTACTCTCGCAAATTTTAATTGCGCCAGGGATTGCCTTTTCTATAGTAAATTTTTCAAAAATTAATTTTTTTACTGTAGCAAATTTTAAATACGCCAGGGATTGCCTTTACTATAGTAAATTTTTCAAAAATTAATTTTTTACTCTCGCAAATTTTAAATACGCCAGGGTTGCCTTTTCTATAGTAAATTTTTCAAAAATTAATTTTCTACTGTCACTGTCGCAAATTTTAATTGCACCAGGGATTGCCTTTTCTATAGTAAATTTTTCAAAAATTAATTTTTTACTGTCGCAAATTTTAAATAAGCCAGAGATTGCCTTTTCTATAGTAAATTTTGCAAAAAATTATTTTTTACTGTCGCAAATTTTAATTACGCCAGGGATTGCCTTTTCTACAGTAAATTTTTCAAAAAATAATTTTTTATTGTCGCAAATTTTAATTGCGCCAGGGATTGCCTTTTCTACAGTAAATTTTTCAAAAATTAATTTTTTCTGTCGGAAATTTGAAATATGCCAGGGATTGCCTTTTCTATAGAAAATTTTTCAAAAAATAATTTTTTACTGTCGCAAATTTTAATTACGCCAGGGATTGCCTTTTCTATAGTAAATTTTTCAAAAAATTATTTTCTACTGTCGCAAATTTTAATTGCGCCAGGGTTTGCCTCTTCTATAGTAAATTATTCAAAAAATAATCTTTTACTGTCGCAAATTTTAAATACGCCAGGGATTGCCTTTTCTATAGTAAATTTTTCAAAAAATAATTTTCTACTGTCGCAAATTTTAATTGCGCCAGGGATTGCCTTTTCTATAGTAAATTATTCAAAAAATAATTTTTTACTGTCGCAAATTTTAAATCCGCCAGGGATTGCCTTTTCTATAGTAAATTATTCAAAACATAATTTTTTACTGTCGCAAATTTTAATTAAGCCAGGGATTTCCTTTTCTATAGTAAATTTTTCAAAAATTAATTTTTTACTGTCGCAAGTTTTAATTGCGCCAGGGATTGCCTTTTCTATAGTAAATTTTTCACAAATTAATTTTTTACTGTCGCAAATTTTAAATCCGCCAGGGATTGCCTTTTCTATAGTAAATTATTCAAAAAATAATTTTTTACGGTCGCAAATTTTAATTGCGCCAGGGATTGCCTTTTCTACAGTAAATTTTTCAAAAAATAATTTGTTACTGTCGCAAATTTTAATTGCGCCAGGTATTGCCTTTTCTACAGTAAATTTCTCAAAAATTAATTTTTTACTGTCGCAAATTTTAATTGCGCCAGGGATTGCCTTTTCTATTGTAAATTTTTCAAAAAATAATTTTTTACTGTCGCAAATTTTAATTACCCCAGGGATTGCCTTTACTATAGTAACTTTTCAAAAATTAATTGTTTACTGTCGTAAATTTTAATTGCGCCAGGGATTGCCTTTTCTATAGTAAATTATTCAAAAAATGATTTTTTACTGTCGCATATTTTAATTGCGCCAGGGATTGCCTTTTCTATAGTAAATTATTCAAAAACTAATTTTTTACTGTCGCAAATTTTAATTACGCCAGGGATTGCCTTTTCTACAGAAAATTTTTCAAAAACTAATTTTTTACTGTCGCAAATTTTAATTACGCCAGGGATTGCCTTTTCTATAGTAAATTTTTCACAAATTAATTTTTTACTGTCGCAAATTTTAATTGCGCTAGGGATTGCCTTTTCTATAGTAAATTTTACAAAAAAGAATTTTTTACTGTCGCAAATTTTAACTACGCCTGGGATTGCCTTTTCTATAGTAAATTTTTCAAAAAATAATTTTCTACTGTCGCAAATTTTAATTGCGCCAGGGATTGCCTTTTCTATAGTAAATTATTCAAAAAATAATTTTTTACTGTCGCAAATTTTAAATACGCCAGGGATTGCCTTTCCTATAGTAAATTTTTCAAAAAATAATTTTTTACTGTCGCAAATTTTAATTACGCCAGGGATTACCTTTTCTATAGTAAATTTTTCATAAATTAATATTTTACTGTCGCAAATTTTAATTGCGCCAGGGATTGCCTTTTCTACAGTAAATTTTTCAAAAAATAATTTCTTACTGTCGCAAATTTTAATTGCGCCAGGGATTGACTTTTCTATAGTAAATTTTTCAAAAATTAATTTTTTACTGTCGCAAATTTCAAATACGCCAGGGATTGCCTTTTCTATAGTAAATTTTTCATAAATTAATTTATTACTGTCGCAAATTTTAATTGCGCCAGGGATTGCCTTTTCTATAGTAAATTTTTCAAAATTTAATTTTTTACTGTCGCAAATTTTAAATACGCCAGGGATTGCCTTTTCTATAGTAAATTATTCAAAAAATAATTTTTTACTCTCGCAAATTTTAATTGCCCCAGGAATTGCCTTTTCTATAGTAAATTATTCAAAAAATAATTTTTTACTGTCGCAAATTTTAAATACGCCAGGGATTGCCTTTTCTACAGTAAATTTTTCAAAAAATAATTTTTTACTGTCGCAAATTTTAATTGCGCCAGGGATTGCCTTTTCTACAGTAAATTTTTCAAAAAATAATTTTTTACTGTCGCAAATTTTAATTGCGCCAGGGATTGCCTTTTCTACAGTAAATTTTTCAAAAATTAATTTTTTACTGTCGCAAATTTTAATTGCGCCAGGGTTGCCTTTTCTATAGTAAATTTTTCAAAAAATAATTTTTTACTGTCGCAAATTTTAATTACCCCAGGGATTGCCTTTTCTATATTAAATTTTTCAAAAAATAATTTTTTACTGTCGCAAATTTTAAATACGCCAGGGATTGCCTTTTCTATAGTAAATTATTCAAAAAATAATTTTTTACTATCGCAAATTTTAATTGCCCCAGGGATTGCCTTTTCTATAGTAAATTATTCAAAAAGTAATTTTTTACTGTCGCAAATTTTAAATACGCCAGGGATTGCCTTTTCTACAGTAAATTATTCAAAAAATAATTTTTTTCTGTCGCAAATTTTAATTACGCCAGGGATTGCGTTTTCTATAGTAAATTTTTCAAAATTTAATTTTTTACTGTCGCAAATTTTAATTACGCCAGGGATTGCCTTTTCTATAGTAAATTTTTCAAAATTTAATTTTTTACTGTCGCAAATTTTAATTGCGCCAGGGATTGCCTTTTCTACAGTAAATTTTTCAAAAAATATTTTTTACTGTCGCAAATTTTAATTGCGCCAGGGATTGCCTTTTCTATAGTAAATTTTTCAAAAAATAATTTTTTTCTGTCGCAAATTTTAAATCCGCCAGGGATTGCCTTTTCTACAGTAAATTATTCAAAATTTAATTTTCTACTGTCGCAAATTTAAATTACCCCAGGGATTGCCTTTTCTATAGTAAATTATTCAAAAAATAATTTTTTACTGTCGCAAATTTTAAATCCGCCAGGGATTGCCTTTTCTATAGTAAATTATTCAAAATTTAATTTTCTACTGTCGCAAATTTTAATTGCGCCAGGGATTGCCTTTTCTACAGTAAATTTTTCAAAAATTATTTTTTTACTGTCGCAAATTTTAATTACGCCAGGGATTGCCTTTTCTATTGTAAATTTTTCAAAAATTAATTTTTTACTGTCTCAAATTTCAATAGCGCCAGGGATTGCCATTTCTACAGTAAATTTTTCAAAAATTAATTTTTTACTGTCGCAAATTTTAAATACGCCAGGGATTGCCTTTTCTATAGTAAATTTTGCAAAAAATAATTTTTTACTGTCGCAAATTTTAAATACGCCAGGGATTGCCTTTTCTATAGTAAATTTTTCAAAAAATAATTTTTTACTGTCGCAAATTTTAATTACGCCAGGGATTGCCTTTTCTATAGTAAATTTTTCAAAAATTAATATTTTACTGTCGCAAATTTTAATTGCGCCAGGGATTGCCTTTTCTACAGTAAATTTTTCAAAAAATAATTTTTTACTGTCGCAAATTTTAATTGCGCCAGGGATTGCCTTTTCTATAGTAAATTTTTCAAAAATTAATTTTTACTGTCGCAAATTTTAAATACGCCAGGGATTGCTTTTCTATAGTAAATTTTTCAAAAATTAATTTATTACTGTCGCAAATTTTAATTGCGCCAGGGATTGCCTTTTCTATAGTAAATTTTTCAAAATTTAATTTTTTACTGTCGCAAATTTTAGATACGCCAGGGATTGCCTTTTCTATAGTAAATTATTCAAAAAATATTTTTTTACTCTCGCAAATTTTAATTGCGCCAGGGATTGCCTTTTCTATAGTAAATTATTCAAAAAATAATTTTTTACTGTCGCAAATTTTAAATACGCCAGGGATTGCCTTTTCTACAGTAAATTTTTCAAAAAATAATTTTTTACTGTCGCGAATTTTAATTGCGCCAGGGATTGCCCTTTCTACAGTAAATTTTTCAAAAAATAATTTTTTACTGTCGCAAATTTTAATTGCGCCAGGGATTGCCTTTTCTACAGTAAATTTTTCAAAAATTAATTTTTTACTGTCGCAAATTTTAAATACGCCAGGGATTGCCTTCTCTATAGTAAATTTTTCAAAAATTAATTTTTTACTGTCGCAAATTTTAATTGCGCCAGGGATTGCCTTTTCTATAGTAATTTTTTACTGTCGCAAATTTTAAATACGCCAGGGGTTGCATTTTCTATAGTAAATTTTGCAAAAAATAATTTTTTACTGTCGCAAGTTTTAATTGCGCCAGGGATTGCCTTTTCTATAGTAAATTTTTCAAAAAATAATTTTTTACTGTCGAAAATTTTAATTGCTCCAGGGATTGCCTTTTCTACAGTAAATTTTTTACTGTCACAAATTTTAAATACACCAGGGATTGCCTTTTCTATAGTAAATTTTTCAAAAAATAATTTTTTATTGTCGCAAATTTTAATTGTGCCAGGTATTGCCTTTTCTACAGAAAATTTTTCAAAAAATAATTTTCTACTCTCGCATATTTTAATTGCGCCAGGGATTGCCTTTTCTACAGTAAATTTTTCAAAAAATAATTTTTTACTGTCGGAAATTTTAAATCGGCCAGGGATTGCCTTTTCTATAGTAAATTTTTCACAAATTAATTTTCTACTGTCGCAAATTTTAAATACGCCAGGGATTGCCTTTTCTATGGTAAATTATTCAAAAAATAATTTTATACTGTCGCAAATTTTAAATACGCCAGGGATTGCCTTATCTATAGTAAATTATTCAAAAAATAATTTTTTACTGTCGCAAATTTTAATTGCGCCAGGGATTGCCTTTTCTATAGGAAATTATTCAAAAATTAATTTTTTATTGTCGCATATTTTAATTACGCCAGGGATAGCCTTTACTACAGTAAATTTTTCAAAAAATAATTTTTTACTGTCGAAAATATTTTAATTACGCCAACGATTGCCTTTTCTATAGTAAATTTTTCAAAAAATAATTTTTTACTGTCGCACATTTTAATTGCGCCAGGGATTGGCTTTTCTACAGTAAATTTTTCAAAATTTAATTGTTTACTGTCGCAAATTTTAAATCCGCCAGGGATTGCCTTTTCTATAGTAAATTATTCAAAAAATAATGTTTTACTGTCGCAAATTTTAATTGCGCCAGGGATTGCCATTTCTACAGTAAATTTTTCAAAAAATAATTTTTTACTGTCGCAAATTTTAAATACGCCAGGGATTGCCTTTTCTATAGTAAATTATTCAAAAATTAATTTTTTACTGTCGCAAATTTTAATTACGCCAGGGATTGCCTTTTCTACAGTAAATTTTTCAAAAATTAATTTTTTACTGTCGAAAATTTTAATTACGCCAGGGATTGCCTTTTCTATAGTAAATTTTTCAAAAAATAATTTTTTACTGTCGCAAATTTTAATTACGCCAGGGATTGTCTTTTCTACAGTAAATTTTTCAAAAAATAATTTTTTACTGTCGCAAATTTTAAATCGGCCAGGGATTGCCTTTCTATAGTAAATTTTTCAAAAATTAATTTTTTACTGTCGCAAATTTTAATTACGCCAGGGATTGCCTTTTCTATAGTAAATTTTTCAAAAATTAATTTTTTACTGTCGCAAATTTTAATTACGCCAGGGATTGCCTTTTCTATAGTAAATTTTTCAAAATTTAATTTTATACTGTCGCAAATTTTAATTGCGCCAGGGATTGCCTTTTCTACAGTAAATTTTTCAAAAAATAATTTTTTACTGTCGCAAATTTTAAATCCGCCAGGGATTGCCTTTTATATATTAAATTTTTCAAAACTAATTTTTTACTGTCGCAAATTTTAAATACGCCAGGGTTTGCCTTTTCTATAGTAATTTTTTCAAAAATTAATTTTTAACTGTCGCAAATTTTAAATCCGACAGGGATTGCCTTTTCTATAGTAAATTTTTCACAAATTAATTTTCTACTGTCGCAAATTTTAATTGCGCCAGGGATTGCCTTTTCTATAGTAAATTATTCAAAAAATAATTTTATACTGTCGCAAATTTTAAATACGCCAGGGATTGCCATTTCTTTAGTAAATTTTTCAAAAATTAATTTTTTACTGTCGCAAATTTTAAATACGCCAGGGATTACCTTTTCTACAGTAAATTTTTCAAAAATTAATTTTTTACTGTCGCAAATTTTAATTGCGCCAGGAATTGCTTTTTCTACAGTAAATTTTTCAAGAAATAATTTTTTACTGTCGCAAATTTTAAATACGCCAGGGATTGCCTTTTCTATAGGAAATTTTTCACAAATTAATTCTCTACTGTCGCAAATTTTAAATACGCCAGGGATTGGATTTTCTATAGTAAAATTTTCACATATTAATTTTTTAATGTCGCAAATTTTAAATACGCCAGGGATTGCCTTTTCTATAGTAAATTTTGCAAAAAATAATTTTTTATTGTCGAAAATTTTAATTACGCCAGGTATTGCCTTTTCTATAGTAAATTTTTCAAAAATTAATTTTTTACTGTCGCAAATTTTAAATACGCCAGGGATTGCCTTTTCTATAGTAAATTTTTCAAAATTTAATTTTATACTGTCGCAAATTCTAAATACGCCAGGGATTGAATTTTCTACAGTAAATTGTGCAAAAAATAATTTTTTACTGTCGCAAATTTTAATTGCGCCAGGGATTGCCTTTTCTATAGTAAATTATTCAAAAAATAATTGTTTACTGTCGCAAATTTTAATTGCTCCAGAGATTGTCTTTTCTATAGTAAATTATTCAAAAAATAATTTTTTACTGTCGCAAATTTTAAATACGCCAGGGATTGCTTTTTCTATAGTAAATTTTTCAAAAAATAATTTTCTACTGTCGCAAATTTTAATTGCGCCAGGGATTGCCTTTTCTACAGTAAATTTTTCAAAAAATAATTTTCTACTGTCGCAAATTTTAATTGCGCCAGGGATTGCCTTTTCTACAGTAAATTTTTCAAAAAATAATGTTTTACTGTCGCAAATTTTAATTGCGCCAGGGATTGCCTTTTCTACACTAAATTTTTCAAAAAATAATTTTTTACTGTCGCAAATTTTAAATCCGCCAGGGATTGCCTTTTATATATTAAATTTTTCAAAAACTAATTTTTTACTGTCGCAAATTTTAAATACGCCAGGGTTTGCCTTTTCTATAGTAATTTTTTCAAAAATTAATTTTTAACTGTCGCAAATTTTAAATCCGACAGGGATTGCCTTTTCTATAGTAAATTTTTCACAAATTAATTTTCTACTGTCGCAAATTTTAATTGCGCCAGGGATTGCCTTTTCTACAGTAAATTTTTCAAAAAATAATTTTCTACTGTCGCAATTTTTAATTGCGCCAGGGATTGCCTTTTCTACAGTAAATTTTTCAAAAAATAATTTTCTACTGTCGCAAATTTTAATTGCGCCAGGGATTGCCTTTTCTACAGTAAATTTTTCAAAAAATAATTTTCTACTGTCGCAAATTTTAATTGCGCCAGGGATTGCCTTTTCTACAGTAAATTTTTCAAAAAATAATGTTTTACTGTCGCAAATTTTAATTGCGCCAGGGATTGCCTTTTCTACACTAAATTTTTGAAAAAATTATTTTCTACTGTCGCAAATTTTAATTGCGCCAGGGATTGCCTTTTCTACAGTAAATTATTCAAAAAATAATTTTTTACTGTCGCAAATTTTAAATACGCCCGGGGATTGCCTTTTCTATAGTAAATTTTTCAAAATTAATTTTTTACTGTCGCAAATTTTAAATACGCCAGGGATTGCCTTTTCTACAGTAAATTTTTCAAAAAATTATTTTCTACTGTCGCAAATTTTAATTGCGCCAGGGATTGCCTTTTCTATAGTAAATTTTTCAAAAAATAATTCTATACTGTCGCAAATTTTAATTGCGCCAGGGATTGCCTTTTCTATAGTAAATTTGGCAAAAAAATAATTTTTTACTGTCGCAAATTTTAAATACGCCAGGGATTGCCTTTTCTATAGTAAATTTTTCAAAATTTAATTTTATACTGTCGCAAATTCTAAATACGCCAGGGATTGAATTTTCTACAGTAAATTGTGCAAAAAATAATTTTTTACTGTCGCAAATTTTAATTGCGCCAGGGATTGCCTTTTCTATAGTAAATTATTCAAAAAATAATTGTTTCCTGTCGCAAATTTTAATTGCTCCAGAGATTGTCTTTTCTATAGTAAATTATTCAAAAAATAATTTTTTACTGTCGCTAATTTTAAATACGCCAGGGATTGCTTTTTCTATAGTAAATTTTTCAAAAAATAATTTTCTACTGTCGCAAATTTTAATTGCGCCAGGGATGGCCTTTTCTACAGTAAATTTTTCAAAAAATTATTTTCTACTGTCGCAAATTTTAATTGCGCCAGGGATTGCCTTTTCTATAGTAAATTTTTCAAAAAAAAATTTTCTACTGTCGCAAATTTTAATTGCGCCAGGGATTGCCTTTTCTATAGTAAATTTTTCAAAAAATAATTCTATACTGTCGCAAATTTTAATTGCGCCAGGGATTGCCTTTTCTATAGTAAATTTGGAAAAAAAATAATTTTTTACTGTCGCAAAATTTTAATTGCGCCAGGGATTGCCTTTTCTATAGTAAATTTTTCAAAAATTAATTTTTTACTGTCGCAAATTTTAAATACGCCAGGGATTGCCTTTTCTACACTAAATTTTTCAAAAAATAATTTTCTACTGTCGCAAATTTTAATTGCGCCAGGGATTGCCTTTTCTACAGTAAATTATTCAAAAAATAATTTTTTACTGTCGCAAATTTTAAATACGCCCGGGGATTGCCTTTTCTATAGTAAATTTTTCACAAATTAATTTTATACTGTCGCAAATTTTAAATACGCCAGGGATTGCCTTTTCTATAGTAAATTTTTCACAAATTTAATTTTATATTGTCGCAAATTTTAAATACGCCAGGGATTGCCTTTTCTATAGTAAATTATTCAAAAAATAATTTTTTACTGTCGCAAATTTTAAATACGCCAGGGATTGCCTTTTCTATAGTAAATTTTTCACAAATTAATTTTATACTGTCGCAAATTTTAAATCCGCCAGGGATTGCCTTTTCTATAGTAAATTTTTCACAAATTAATTTTCTACTGTCGCAAATTTTAAATACGCCAGGGATTGCCTTTTCTATAGTAAATTTTTCACAAATTAATTTTTTACTGTCGCAAATTTTAAATACGCCAGGGATTGCCTTTTCTATAGTAAATTATTCAAATATAATTTTTTACTGTCGCAAATTTTAATTGCGCCAGGGATTGCCTTTTCTACAGTAAATTTTTCAAAAAATAATTTTCTACTGTCGCAAATTTTAATTGCGCCAGGGATTGCCTTTTCTACACTAAATTTTACAAAAAATAATTTTCTACTGTCGCAAATTTTAATTGCGCCAGAGATTGCCTTTTCTTCAGTAAATTTTTCAAAAACTAATTTTTTACTGTCGCAAATTATAATTACGCCAGGGATTGCCTTTCTATAGTAAATTTTTCAAAAAATTATTTTTTACTGTCGCAAATTTTAATTGCGCCAGGGATTGCATTTTCTACACTAAATTTTTCAAAAAATAATTTTGTACTGTCGCAAATTTTAATTGCGCCAGGGATTGCCTTTTCTACAGTAAATTATTCAAAAAATAATTTTTTACTGTTGCAAATTTTAAATACGCCAGGGATTGCCTTTTCTATAGTAAATTTTTCACAAATTAATTTTATACTGTCGCAAATTTTAAATACGCCAGGGATTGCCTCTTCTATAGTAAATTTTTCACAAATTTAATTTTATACTGTCGCAAATTTTAAATACGCCAGGGATTGCCTTTTCTATAGTAAATTATTCAAAAAATAATTTTTTACTGTCGCAAATTTTAAATACGCCAGGGATTGCCTTTTCTCTAGTAAATTTTTCACAAATTAATTTTATACTGTCGCAAATTTTAAATCCGCCAGGGATTGCCTTTTCTATAGTAAATTTGGCAAAAAAATAATTTTTTACTGTCGCAAATTTTAATTGCGCCAGGGATTGCCTTTTCTATAGTAAATTTTTCACAAATTTAATTTTATACTGTCGCAAATTTTAAATACGCCAGGGATTGCCTTTTCTATAGTAAATTTTTCACAAATTTAATTTTATGCTGTCGCAAATTTTAAATACGCCAGGGATTGCCTTTTCTATAGTAAATTATTCAAAAAATAATTTTTTACTGTCGCAAATATTAATTGCGCCAGGGATTGCCTTTTCTATATTAAATTATTCAAACAATAATTTCTTACTGTCGCAAATTTTAATTGCGCCAGGTATTGCCTTTTCTATAGTAAATTATTCAAAAAATAATTTTTTTTTGTCGCAAGTTTTAATTGCGCCAGTGATTACCTTTTCTACAGTAAATTTTTCAAAAATTAATTTTTTACTGTCGCAAATTTTAAATACGCCAGGGATTGCCTTTTCTACAGTAAATTTTTCAAAAAATTATTTTCTACTGTCGCAAATTTTAATTGCGCCAGGGATTGCCTTTTCTATAGTAAATTTTTCAAAAAATAATTCTATACTGTCGCAAATTTTAATTGCGCCAGGGATTGCCTTTTCTATAGTAAATTTGGCAAAAAAATAATTTTTTACTGTCGCAAATTTTAATTGCGCCAGGGATTGCCTTTTCTATAGTAAATTTTTCACAAATTTAATTTTATACTGTCGCAAATTTTAAATACGCCAGGGATTGCCTTTTCTATAGTAAATTTTTCACAAATTTAATTTTATACTGTCGCAAATTTTAAATACGCCAGGGATTGCCTTTTCTATAGTAAATTATTCAAAAAATAATTTTTTACTGTCGCAAATTTTAAATACGCCAGGGATTGCCTTTTCTCTAGTAAATTTTTCACAAATTAATTTTATACTGTCGCAAATTTTAAATCCGCCAGGGATTGCCTTTTCTATAGTAAATTTTTCACAAATTAATTTTCTACTGTCGCAAATTTTAAATACGCCAGGGATTGCCTTTTCTATAGTAAATTTTTCACATATTAATTTTTTACTGTCGCAAATTTTAAATACGCCAGGGATTGCCTTTTCTATAGTAAATTATTCAAAAAACAATTTTTTACTGTCGCAAATTTTAATTGCGCCAGGGATTGCCTTTTCTACAGTAAATTTTTCAAAAAATAATTTTCTACTGTCGCAAATTTTAATTGCGCCAAGGATTGCTTTTCTACAGTAAATTTTTCAAAAAATAATTTTTTACTGTCGCAAATTTTAATTGCGCCAGGGATTGCCTTTTCTATAGTAAATTATTCAAAAAATAATTTTTTACTGTCGCAAATTTTAATTGCGCCAGGGATTGCCTTTTCTACAGTAAATTTTTCAAAAAATAATTTTCTACTGTCGCAAATTTTAATTGCGCCAGAGATTGCCTTTTCTTCAGTAAATTTTTCAAAAACTAATTTTTTACTGTCGCAAATTATAATTACGCCAGGGATTGCCTTTCTATAGTAAATTTTTCAAAAAATAATTTTTTACTGTCGCAAATTTTAATTGCGCCAGGGATTGCCTTTTCTACACTAAATTTTTCAAAAAATAATTTTCTACTGTCGCAAATTTTAATTGCGCCAGGGATTGCCTTTTCTACAGTAAATTTTTCAAAAAATAATGTTTTACTGTCGCAAATTTTAATTGCGCCAGGGATTGCCTTTTCTACACTAAATTTTTCAAAAAATAATTTTCTACTGTCGCAAATTTTAATTGCGCCAGGGATTGCCTTTTCTACAGTAAATTATTCAAAAAATAATTTTTTACTGTCGCAAATTTTAAATACGCCCGGGGATTGCCTTTTCTATAGTAAATTTTTCAAAAATTAATTTTTTACTGTCGCAAATTTTAAATACGCCAGGGATTGCCTTTTCTATAGTAAATTTTTCAAAAAATTATTTTCTACTGTCGCAAATTTTAATTGCGCCAGGGATTGCCTTTTCTATAGTAAATTTTTCAAAAAATAATTCTATACTGTCGCAAATTTTAATTGCGCCAGGGATTGCCTTTTCTATAGTAAATTTGGCAAAAAAATAATTTTTTACTGTCGCAAATTTTAAATACGCCAGGGATTGCCTTTTCTATAGTAAATTTTTCAAAATTTAATTTTATACTGTCGCAAATTCTAAATACGCCAGGGATTGAATTTTCTACAGTAAATTGTGCAAAAAATAATTTTTTACTGTCGCAAATTTTAATTGCGCCAGGGATTGCCTTTTCTATAGTAAATTATTCAAAAAATAATTGTTTACTGTCGCAAATTTTAATTGCTCCAGAGATTGTCTTTTCTATAGTAAATTATTCAAAAAATAATTTTTTACTGTCGCAAATTTTAAATACGCCAGGGATTGCTTTTTCTATAGTAAATTTTTCAAAAAATAATTTTCTACTGTCGCAAATTTTAATTGCGCCAGGGATTGCCTTTTCTACAGTAAATTTTTCAAAAAATTATTTTCTACTGTCGCAAATTTTAATTGCGCCAGGGATTGCCTTTTCTATAGTAAATTTTTCAAAAAATTATTTTCTACTGTCGCAAATTTTAATTGCGCCAGGGATTGCCTTTTCTATAGTAAATTTTTCAAAAAATAATTCTATACTGTCGCAAATTTTAATTGCGCCAGGGATTGCCTTTTCTATAGTAAATTTGGAAAAAAAATAATTTTTTACTGTCGCAAAATTTTAATTGCGCCAGGGATTGCCTTTTCTATAGTAAATTTTTCAAAAATTAATTTTTTACTGTCGCAAATTTTAAATACGCCAGGGATTGCCTTTTCTACACTAAATTTTTCAAAAAATAATTTTCTACTGTCGCAAATTTTAATTGCGCCAGGGATTGCCTTTTCTACAGTAAATTATTCAAAAAATAATTTTTTACTGTCGCAAATTTTAAATACGCCCGGGGATTGCCTTTTCTATAGTAAATTTTTCACAAATTAATTTTATACTGTCGCAAATTTTAAATACGCCAGGGATTGCCTTTTCTATAGTAAATTTTTCACAAATTTAATTTTATATTGTCGCAAATTTTAAATACGCCAGGGATTGCCTTTTCTATAGTAAATTATTCAAAAAATAATTTTTTACTGTCGCAAATTTTAAATACGCCAGGGATTGCCTTTTCTATAGTAAATTTTTCACAAATTAATTTTATACTGTCGCAAATTTTAAATCCGCCAGGGATTGCCTTTTCTATAGTAAATTTTTCACAAATTAATTTTCTACTGTCGCAAATTTTAAATACGCCAGGGATTGCCTTTTCTATAGTAAATTTTTCACAAATTAATTTTTTACTGTCGCAAATTTTAAATACGCCAGGGATTGCCTTTTCTATAGTAAATTATTCAAATATAATTTTTTACTGTCGCAAATTTTAATTGCGCCAGGGATTGCCTTTTCTACAGTAAATTTTTCAAAAAATAATTTTCTACTGTCGCAAATTTTAATTGCGCCAGGGATTGCCTTTTCTACACTAAATTTTACAAAAAATAATTTTCTACTGTCGCAAATTTTAATTGCGCCAGAGATTGCCTTTTCTTCAGTAAATTTTTCAAAAACTAATTTTTTACTGTCGCAAATTATAATTACGCCAGGGATTGCCTTTCTATAGTAAATTTTTCAAAAAATTATTTTTTACTGTCGCAAATTTTAATTGCGCCAGGGATTGCCTTTTCTACACTAAATTTTTCAAAAAATAATTTTGTACTGTCGCAAATTTTAATTGCGCCAGGGATTGCCTTTTCTACAGTAAATTATTCAAAAAATAATTTTTTACTGTTGCAAATTTTAAATACGCCAGGGATTGCCTTTTCTATAGTAAATTTTTCACAAATTAATTTTATACTGTCGCAAATTTTAAATACGCCAGGGATTGCCTCTTCTATAGTATTTTTTGCAAAAAAAATTTTTTACTGTCGCAAATATTAATTGCGCCAGGGATTGCCTTTTCTATATTAAATTATTCAAACAATAATTTCTTACTGTCGCAAATTTTAATTGCTCCAGGGATTG
Organism: Dioctria linearis; assembly: GCA_963930735.1. NCBI lineage: Eukaryota > Metazoa > Arthropoda > Insecta > Diptera > Asilidae > Dioctria > Dioctria linearis. The sequence goes on along the minus strand of CAWVNZ010001914.1, from coordinate 45,711 downwards.
CCTTTTCTATAGTAAATTATTCAAAAAATAATTTTTTTTTGTCGCAAGTTTTAATTGCGCCAGTGATTACCTTTTCTACAGTAAATTTTTCAAAAATTAATTTTTTACTGTCGCAAATTTTAAATACGCCAGGGATTGCCTTTTCTACAGTAAATTTTTCAAAAAATTATTTTCTACTGTTGCAAATTTTAATTGCGCCAGGGATTGCCTTTTCTATAGTAAATTTTTCAAAAAATAATTCTATACTGTCGCAAATTTTAATTGCGCCAGGGATTGCCTTTTCTATAGTAAATTTGGCAAAAAAATAATTTTTTACTGTCGCAAATTTTAATTGCGCCAGGGATTGCCTTTCCTATAGTAAATTTTTCACAAATTTAATTTTATACTGTCGCAAATTTTAAATACGCCAGGGATTGCCTTTTCTATAGTAAATTTTTCACAAATTTAATTTTATACTGTCGCAAATTTTAAATACGCCAGGGATTGCCTTTTCTATAGTAAATTATTCAAAAAATAATTTTTTACTGTCGCAAATTTTAAATACGCCAGGGATTGCCTTTTCTCTAGTAAATTTTTCACAAATTAATTTTATACTGTCGCAAATTTTAATTACGCCAGGGATTGCCTTTTCTATAGTAAATTTTTCACAAATTAATTTTCTACTGTCGCAAATTTTAAATACGCCAGGGATTGCCTTTTCTATAGTAAATTTTTCACATATTAATTTTTTACTGTCGCAAATTTTAAATACGCCAGGGATTGCCTTTTCTATAGTAAATTATTCAAAAAACAATTTTTTACTGTCGCAAATTTTAATTGCGCCAGGGATTGCCTTTTCTACAGTAAATTTTTCAAAAAATAATTTTCTACTGTCGCAAATTTTAATTGCGCCAAGGATTGCTTTTCTACAGTAAATTTTTCAAAAAATAATTTTTTACTGTCGCAAATTTTAATTGCGCCAGGGATTGCCTTTTCTATAGTAAATTATTCAAAAAATAATTTTTTACTGTCGCAAATTTTAATTGCGCCAGGGATTGCCTTTTCTACAGTAAATTTTTCAAAAAATAATTTTCTACTGTCGCAAATTTTAATTGCGCCAGAGATTGCCTTTTCTTCAGTAAATTTTTCAAAAACTAATTTTTTACTGTCGCAAATTATAATTACGCCCGGGATTGCCTTTCTATAGTAAATTTTTCAAAAAATAATTTTTTACTGTCGCAAATTTTAATTGCGCCAGGGATTGCCTTTTCTACACTAAATTTTTCAAAAAATTATTTTGTACTGTCGCAAATTTTAATTGCGCCAGGGATTGCCTTTTCTACAGTAAATTATTCAAAAAATAATTTTTTACTGTCGCAAATTTTAAATACGCCAGGGATTGCCTTTTCTATAGTAAATTTTTCACAAATTAATTTTATACTGTCGCAAATTTTAAATATGCCAGGGATTGCCTCTTCTATAGTAATTTTTGCAAAAAAAAATTTTTACTGTCGCAAATATTAATTGCGCCAGGGATTGCCTTTTCTATATTAAATTATTCAAACAATAATTTCTTACTGTCCCAAATTTTAATTGCGCCAGGGATTGCCTTTTCTATAGTAAATTATTCAAAAAATAATTTTTTTTTGTCGCAAGTTTTAATTGCGCCAGTGATTACCTTTTCTACAGTAAATTTTTCAAAAATTAATTTTTTACTGTCGCAAATTTTAAATACGCCAGGGATTGCCTTTTCTACAGTAAATTTTTCAAAAAATTATTTTCTACTGTCGCAAATTTTAATTGCGCCAGGGATTGCCTTTTCTATAGTAAATTTTTCAAAAAATAATTCTATACTGTCGCAAATTTTAATTGCGCCAGGGATTGCCTTTTCTATAGTAAATTTGGCAAAAAAATAATTTTTTACTGTCGCAAATTTTAATTGCGCCAGGGATTGCCTTTTCTATAGTAAATTTTTCACAAATTTAATTTTATACTGTCGCAAATTTTAAATACGCCAGGGATTGCCTTTTCTATAGTAAATTATTCAAAAAATATTTTTTTACTGTCGCAAATTTTAAATGCGCCAGGGATTGCCTTTTCTATAGTAAATTTTTCACAAATTAATTTTATACTGTCGCAAATTTTAAATCCGCCAGGGATTGCCTTTTCTATAGTAAATTTTTCACAAATTAATTTTCTACTGTCGCAAATTTTAAATACCCCAGGGATTGCCTTTTCTATAGTAAATTTTTCACAAATTAATTTTTTACTGTCGCAAATTTTAAATACGCCAGGGATTGCCTTTTCTCTGGTAAATTTGGCAAAAAATAATTTTTTACTGTCGCAAATTTTAATTGCGCCAGGGATTGCCTTTTCTATAGCAAATTTTGCAAAAAATAATTTTTTACTGTCGAAAATTTTAATTACGCCAGTGATTGCCTTTTCTATAGTAAATTTTTCAAAAATTAATTTTTTACTGTCGCAAATTTTAAATACGCCCCGGATTGCCTTTTCTACAGTAAATTTTTCAAAAATTAATTTTTTACTGTCGCAAATATTAATTGCGCCAGGGATTGCCTTTTCTATAGTAAATTTTGCACAAATTAATTTTTTACTGTCTCAAATTTTAAATACGCCAGGGATTGCCTTTTCTATAGTAAATTTTTCAAAAATTAATTTTTTACTGTCGCAAATTTTAAATCCTCCAGGGATTGCCTTTTCTATAGTAAATTTTGAAAAAAATAATTTTTTACTGTCGAAAATTTTAATTACGCCAGGGACTGCCTTTTCTCTAGTAAATTATTCAAAAACTAATTTTTTACTGTCGCAAATTTTAAATACGCCAGGGATTGCCTTTTCTATAGTAAATTTTTTTAAATTTAATTTTTTACTGTCGCAAATTTTAAATACGCCAGGGATTGACTTTTCTATAGTAAATTTTTCAAAAAATAATTTTTTACTGTCGCAAATTTTAATTACGCCAGGGATTGCCTCTTCTATAGTTAATTATTCAAAAACTATTTTTTTACTGTCGCAAATTTTAAATACGCCAGGGATTGCCTTTTCTATAGTAAATTATTCAAAAATTAATTTTTTATTGTCGCAAATTTTAATTACGCCAGGGACTGCCTTTTCTACAGTAAATTTTTCAAAAAACAATTTTTTACTGTCGAAAATTTTAATTACGCCAGGGATTGCCTTTTCTATAGTAAATTTTTCAAAAAATAATTTTTTACTGTCGCAAATTTTAATTGAGCCAGGGATTGCCTTTTCTACAGTAAATTTTTCAAAATTTAATTTTTAACTGTCGCAAATTTTAAAACCCGCAAGGGATTGCCTGTTTTCTAGAGTAAATTATTCAAAAAATAATTTTTTACTGTCGCAAATTTTAATTGCGCCAGGGATTGCCTTTTCTACAGGCAATTTTTCAAAAAATAATTTTTTACTGTCGCAAATTTTAAATACGCCAGGGATCGCCTTTTCTATTGTAAATTATTCAAAAATTAATTTTTTACTGTCGCAAATTTTAATTACGCCAGGGATTGCCTTTTCTACAGTAAATTTTTCAAAAAATAATTTTTTACTGTCGAAAATTTTAATTACGCCAGGGATTGCCTTTTCTATAGTAAATTTTTAAAAAATAATTTTTTACTGTCGCAAATTTTAATTGCGCCAGGGATTGCCTTTTCTACAGTAAATTTATCAAAAAATAATTTTTTACTGTCGCAATTTTTAAATCGGCCAGGGATTGCCTTTTCTATAGTAAATTTTTCAAAAATTAATTTTTTACTGTCGCAAATTTTAATTACGCCAGGGATTGCCTTTTCTATAGTAAATTTTCCAAAAATTAATTTTTTACTGTCGCAAATTTTAATTACGCCAGGGATTGCCTTTCCTATAGTAAATTTTTCAAAAATTAATTTTTTACTGTCGCAAATTTTAATTACGCCAGGGATTGCCTTTTCTATAGTAAATTTTTCAAAAATTAATTTTTTACTGTCGCAAATTTTAATTACGCCAGGGATTGCCTTTTCTATAGTAAATTTTCCAAAAATTAATTTTTTACTGTCGCAAATTTTAATTGCGCCAGGGATTGCCTTTTCTACAGGCAATTTTTCAAAAAATATTTTTTTACTGTCGCAAATTTTAAATACGCCAGGGATCGCCTTTTCTATTGTAAATTATTCAAAAATTAATTTTTTACTGTCGCAAATTTTAATTACGCCAGGGATTGCCTTTTCTACAGTAAATTTTTCAAAAAATAATTTTTTACTGTCGAAAATTTTAATTACGCCAGGGATTGCCTTTTCTATAGTAAATTTTTAAAAAATAATTTTTTACTGTCGCAAATTTTAATTGCGCCAGGGATTGCCTTTTCTACAGTAAATTTATCAAAAAATAATTTTTTACTGTCGCAATTTTTAAATCGGCCAGGGATTGCCTTTTCTATAGTAAATTTTTCAAAAATTAATTTTTTACTGTCGCAAATTTTAATTACGCCAGGGATTGCCTTTCCTATAGGAAATTTTTCAAAAATTAATTTTTTACTGTCGCAAATTTTAATTACGCCAGGGATTGCCTTTTCTATAGTAAATTTTTCAAAATTTAATTCTATACTGTCGCAAATTTTAAGTGCGCCAGGGATTGCCTTTTCTACAGTAAATTTTTCAAAAAATAATTTTTTACTGTCGCAAGTTTTAAATCCGCCAGGGATTGCCTTTTATATAGTAAATTTTTCAAAAATTAATTTTTTACTGTCGCAAATTTTAAATACGCCAGGGTTTGCCTTTTCTATAGTAAATTTTTCAAAAATTAATTTTTTAATGTCGCAAATTTTAAATACGCCAGGGATTGCCTTTTCTATAGTAAATTTTGCAAAAAATAATTTTTTACTGTCGAAAATTTTAATTACGCCAGGGATTGCCTTTTCTATAGTAGATTTTTCAAAAATTAATTTTTTACTGTCGAAAATTTTAAATCCGCCAGGGATTGCCTTTTCTATAGTAAATTTTTCATTAATTTTTTACTGTCGCAAATTTGAAATACGCCAGGGATTGCCTCTTCTATAGTAAATTTTGCTAAAAATAATTTTCTACTGTCGCAAATTTTAATTGCGCCAGGGATTGCCTTTTCTATAGTAAATTTTTCAAAAAATAATTTTTTACTGTCGAAAATTTTAAATCCGCCAGGGATTGCCTTTTCTATAGTAAATTTTTCAAAAAATAATTTTTTACTGTCGCAAATTTTAATTACGCCAGGGATTGCCATTTCTATAGTAAATTTTGCAAAAAAATAATTTTTTACTGTCGCAAATTTTAAATACGCCAGGGATTGCCTCTTCTATAGTAAATTTTTCAAAAATTAATTTTTTACTGTCGCAAATTTTAATTACGCCAGGGATTGCCTTTTCTATAGTAAATTATTCAAAAAATAATTTTTTACTGTCGCAAATTTTAATTGCGCCAGGGATTGCCTTTTCTATAGTAAATTTTTCAAAAAATAATTTTTTACTGTCGAAAATTTTAAATCCGCCAGGGAGTGCCTTTTCTATAGTAAATTTTTCAAAAAATAATTTTTTACTGTCGCAAATTTTAATTACGCCAGGGATTGCCATTTCTATAGTAAATTTTGCAAAAAAATAATTTTTTACTGTCGCAAATTTTAAATACGCCAGGGATTGCCTCTTCTATAGTAAATTTTTCAAAAATTAATTTTTTACTGTCGCAAATTTTAATTACGCCAGGGATTGCCTTTTCTATAGTAAATTTTTCAAAAAATAATTTTTTATTGTCGCAAATTTTAAATACGCCAGGGATTGCCTTTTCTATAGTAAATTTTTCAAAAAATAATTTTTTGCTGTCGCAAGTTTTAATTACGCCAGGGATTGCCTTTTCTATAGTAAATTTTTCAAAAAATAATTTTTTACTGTCGCAAATTTTAATTGCGCCAGGGATTGCCTTTTCTATAGTAAATTTTTCAAAAAATAATTTTTTCCTGTCGCAAATTTTAAAAACGCCAGGGATTGCCTTTCTATAGTAAATTTTTCAAAAAATAGTTTTTTACTGTCGCAAATTTTAATTGCGCCAGGGATTGCCTTTTCTACAGTAAATTATTCAAAAAATAATTTTTTACTGTCGCGAATTTTAAATACGCCAGGGATTGCCTTTTCTATAGTTAATTTTTCAAAAACTAATTTTTTACTGTCGCAAATTTTAATTGCGCCAGCGATTGCCTTTTCTTCAGTAAATTTTTCAAAAAATAATTTTTTATTGTCGCAAGTTTTAATTGCGCCAAGGATTGCCTTTTCTCTAGTAAATTTTTCAAAAAATAATTTTCTACTGTCGCAAATTTTAATTACGCCAGGGATTGCCTTTTCTATAGTAAATTTTTCACAAATTAATTTTTTACTGTCGCAAATTTGAAATACGCCAGGGATTGCCTCTTCTATAGTAAATTTTTCAAAAATTAATTTTTTACTGTCGCAAATTTTAATTACGCCAGGGATTGCCTTTTCTATAGTAAATTATTCAAAAAATAATTTTTTACTGTCGCAAATTTTAATTGCGCCAGGGATTGCCTCTTCTATGGTAAATTTTTCAAAAATTAATTTTTTACTGTCGCATATTTTAATTGCGCCAGGGATTGCCTTTTCTATAGTAAATTATTCAAAAACTAATTTTTTACTGTCGCAAATTTTAATTACGCCAGGGATTGCCTTTTCTACAGAAATTTTTTCAAAAACTAATTTCTTACTGTCGCAAATTTTAATTACGCCAGGGATTGCCTTTTCTATAGTAAATTTTTCACAAATTAATTTTTTACAGTCGCAAATTTTAATTGCGCCAGGGATTGCCTTTTCTATAGTAAATTTTTCAAAAAATAATTTTTTACTGTCGCAAATTTTAATTGCGCCAGCGATTGCCTTTTGTATAGCAAATTTTCAAAAATTAATTTTTTACTGTCGCAAATTTTAAATACGCCAGGGATTGCCTTTTCTGTAGTAAATTTTTCAAAAATTAATTTTTTACTGTCGCAAATTTTAATTGCGCCAGGGATTGCCTTTTCTATAGTAAATTTTTCAAAATTTAATTTTTTACTGTCGCAAATTTTAAATACGCCAGGGATTGCCTTTTCTATAGAAAATTATTCAAAAAATAATTTTTTACTCTCGCAAATTTTAATTGCGCCAGGAATTGCCTTTTCTATAGTAAATTATTCAAAAAATAATTTTTTACTGTCGCAAATTTTAAATACGCCAGGGATTGCCTTTTCTATAGTAAATTATTCAAAAAATAATTTTTTACTGTCGCAAATTTCAAATACGCCAGGGATTGCCTTTTCTATAGTAAATTTTGCAAAAAATAATTTTTTACTCTCGCAAATTTTAATTGCGCCAGGGATTGCCTTTTCTATAGTAAATTTTTCAAAAAATAATTTTCTACTGTCGCAAATTTTAATTGCGCCAGGGATTGCCTTTTCTACAGTAAATTTTTCAAAAAATAATTTTTTGCTGTCGCGAATTTTAATTACGCCAGGGATTGCCTTTTCTATAGTAAATTTTTCAAAAATTAATTGTTTACTGTCGTAAATTTTAATTGCGCCAGGGATTGCCTTTTCTATAGTAAATTATTCAAAAAATGATTTTTTACTGCCGCAAATTTTAATTGCGCCAGGGATTTCCTTTTCTATAATAAATTATTCAAAAACTAATTTTTTACTGCCGCAAGTTTTAATTTCGCCAGGGATTGCCTTTTCTACAGTAAATTTTTTCAAAAATTAGTTTTCTACTGTCGCAATATTTAATTGCGCCAGGGATTGCCTTTTCTACCGTAAATTTGTCAAAATTTAATTTTTTACTGTCGCAAATTTTAAATACGCCAGGGATTGCCTTTTCTATAGTAAATTTTGCAAAAAATAATTTTTTACTGTCCCAAATTTTAATTACGCCAAGGATTGCCTTTTCTATAGTTAATTTTTCAAAAACTAATTTTTTACTGTCGCAAATTTTAATTGCGCCTTTTCTTCAGTAAATTTTTCAAAAAATAATTTTTTATTGTCGCAAGTTTTAATTGCGCCAAGGATTGCCTTTTCTCTAGTAATTTTTCAAAAAAATAATTTTCTACTGTCGCACATTTTAATTACGCCAGGGATTGCCTTTTCTATAGTAAATTTTTCACAAATTAATTTTTTTACTGTCGCAAATTTGAAATACGCCAGGGATTGCCTCTTCTATAGTAAATTTTTCAAAAAATAATTTTTTACTGTCGCAAATTTTAAATACGCCAGGGATTGCCTTTTCTATAGTAAATTTTTCAAAAATTAATTTTTTACTGTCGCAAATTTTAAATACGCCAGGGACTGCATTTTCTACAGTAAATTTTTCAAAAAATTATTTTTTACTGTCGCAAATTTTAATTGCGCCAGGGATTGCCTTTTCTATAGTAAATTTTGCAAAAAATAATTTTTTACTGTCGCAAATTTTAATTACGCCAGGGATTGCCTTTTCTATAGTAACTTTTCAAAAATTAATTGTTTACTGTCGTAAATTTTAATTGCGCCAGGGATTGCCTTTTTCTATAGTAAATTATTCAAAAAATGATTTTTTACTGTCGCATATTTTAATTGCGCCAGGGATTGCCTTTTCTATAGTAAATTATTCAAAAACTAATTTTTTTACTGTCGCAAATTTTAATTACGCCAGGGAATGCCTTTTCTACAGAAATTTTTTCAAAAACTAATTTCTTACTGTCGCAAATTTTAATTACGCCAGGGATTGCCTTTTCTATAGTAAATTTTTCACAAATTAATTTTTTACTGTCGCAAATTTTAATTGCGCCAGGGATTGCCTTTTCTACAGTAAATTTTTCAAAAAATAATTTTTTACTGTCGCAAATTTTAATTGCGCCAGCGATTGCCTTTTGTATAGCAAATTTTCAAAAATAATTTTTTTACTGTCGCAAATTTTAAATACGCCAGGGATTGCCTTTTCTGTAGTAAATTTTCAAAAATTAATTTTTTACTGTCGCAAATTTTAATTGCGCCAGGGATTGCCTTTTCTATAGTAAATTTTCAAAATTTAATTTTTTACTGTCGCAAATTTTAAATACGCCAGGGATTGCCTTTTCTATAGAAAATTATTCAAAAAATAATTTTTTACTCTCGCAAATTTTAATTGCGCCAGGAATTGCCTTTTCTATAGTAAATTATTCAAAAAATAATTTTTTACTGTCGCAAATTTTAAATACGCCAGGGATTGCCTTTTCTATAGTAAATTATTCAAAAAATAATTTTTTACTGTCGCAAATTTTAAATACGCCAGGGATTTGCCTTTTCTATAGTAAATTTTGCAAAAAATAATTTTTTACTGTCGCAAATTTTAATTGCGCCAGGGATTGCCTTTTCTATAGTAAATTTTTCAAAAAATAATTTTTTACTGTCGCAAATTTTAATTGCGCCAGGGATTGCCTTTTCTACAGTAAATTTTTCAAAAAATAATTTTTTGCTGTCGCGAATTTTAATTACGCCAGGGATTGCCTTTTCTATAGTAAATTTTTCAAAAATTAATTGTTTACTGTCGTAAATTTTAATTGCGCCAGGGATTGCCTTTTCTATAGTAAATTATTCAAAAAATGATTTTTTACTGCCGCAAATTTTAATTGCGCCAGGGATTTCCTTTTCTGTAATAAATTATTCAAAAACTAATTTTTTACTGCCGCAAGTTTTAATTTCGCCAGGGATTGCCTTTTCTACAGTAAATTTTTTCAAAAATTAGTTTTCTACTGTCGCAATATTTAATTGCGCCAGGGATTGCCTTTTCTACCGTAAATTTGTCAAAATTTAATTTTTTACTGTCGCAAATTTTAAATACGCCAGGGATTGCCTTTTCTATAGTAAATTTTGCAAAAAATAATTTTTTACTGTCCCAAATTTTAATTACGCCAGGGATTGCCTTTTCTTTAGTAAATTTTTCAAAAATTAATTTTTTACTGTCGCACATTTTAATTGCGCAGGGATTGCCTTTTCTACAGTAAATTTTTCAAAAAAAAATTTTTTACTGTCGCAAATTTTAATTGCGCCAGGGATTGCCTTTTCTATAGTAAATTTTTCAAAAATTAATTTTTTACTTTCGCAAATTTTAAATACGCCAGGGATTGCCTTTTTATAGTAAATTTTTCAAAAATTAATTTTTTACTGTCGCAAATTTTAATTGCGCCACGGATTGCCTTTTCTATAGTAAATTTTTCAAAATTTAATTTTTTACTGTCGCAAATTTTAAATATGCCAGGGATTGCCTTTTCTATAGTAAATTATTCAAAAAATAATTTTTTACTGTCGCAAATTTTAACTGCGCCAGGGATTGCCTTTTCTACAGTAAATTTTTCAAAAATTAATTTTTTACTGTCGCAAATTTTAAATACGCCAGGGATTGCCTTTTCTATAGTAAATTTTTCAAAAAATAATTTTTTACTGTCGCAAATTTTAATTACGCCAGGCATTGCCTTTTCTATTGTAAATTTTTCAAAAAATAATTTTTTACTGTCGCAAATTTTAATTGCGCCAGGGATTGCCTTTTCTATAGTAAATTTTTCACAAATTAATTTTTTACTGTCGCAAATTTTAATTACGCCAGGGATCGCCTTTTCTACAGTAAATTTTTCAAAAAATAATTTTTTACTGTCGCAAATTTTAATTGCGCCAGGGATTGCCTTTTCTACAGTAAATTTTTCAAAAAATAATTTTTTACTGTCGTAAACTTTAATTGCGCCAGGGATTGCCTTTTCTACAGTAAATTTTTCAAAAATAAATTTTATACTGTCGCAAATTTTAATTACGCCAGGGATTGCCTTTTCTATAGTAAATTTTTCAAAAAATAATTTTTTACTGTCGCAAATTTTAATTGCGCCAGGGATTGCCTTTTCTATAGTAAATTATTCAAAAAATAATTTTTTACTGTCGCAAATTTTAAATACGCCAGGGATTGCCTTTTCTATAGTAAATTATTCAAAAATTAATTTTTACTGTCGCATATTTTAATTACGCCAGGGATTGCCTTTTCTATAGTAAATTTTTCAAAAAATATTTTTTTACTGTCGCAAATTTTAATTGCGCCAGGGATTGCCTTTTCTATAGTAAATTTTTCACAAATTAATTTTTTACTGTCGCAAATTTTAATTACGCCAGGGATTGCCTTTTCTACAGTAAATTTTTCAAAAAATTATTTTTTACTGTCGCAAATTTTAATTGCGCCAGGGATTGCCTTTTCTACAGAAAATTTTTCAAAAAATAATTTTTTACTGTCGCAAATTTTAATTGCGCCAGGGATTGACTTTTCTACAGTAAATTTTTCAAAAATTAATTTTATACTGTCGCAAATTTTAAATACGCCAGGGATTGCCTTTTCTATAGTAAATTTTTCAAAAATTAATTTTTTACTGTCGCAAATTTTAAATACGCCAGGGATTGCCTTTTCTATAGTAAATTTTTCAAAAATTAATTTTTTACTGTCGCAAATTTTAAATACGCCAGGGATTGCCTTTTCTATAGTAAATTTTTCAAAAATTTATTTTTTACTGTCGCAAATTTTAATTGGGCCAGGGATTGCCTTTTCTATAGTAAATTTTTCAAAAATTAATTTTTTACTGTCGCAAATTTTAAATATGCCAGGGATTGCCTTTTCTATAGTAAATTTTGCAAAAAATAATTTTTTAATATCGCAAATTTTAATTATGCCTGGGATTGCCTTTTCTACAGTAAATTTTTCAAAAAATAATTTCTTACTGTCGCAAATTTTAATTGCGCCAGGGATTGCCTTTTCTACAGTAAATTTTTCAAAAATTAATTTTTTACTGCCGCAAATTTTAAATACGCCAGGGATTGCCTTTTCTATAGTAAATTTTTCAAAAAATAATTTTTTACTGTCGCAAATTTTAATTACGCCAGGGATTGCCTTTTCTATAGTAAATTTTTCAAAAAAAAAATTTTTACTGTCGCAAATTTTAATTGCGCCAGGGATTGCCTGTTCTATAGTAAATTTTTCACAAATTAATTTTTTACTGTCGCAAATTTTAATTACGCCAGGGATTGCCTTTTCTACAGTAAATTTTTCGAAAAATAATTTTTTACTGTCGCAAATTTTAATTGCGCCAGGGATTGCCTTTTCTACAGTAAATTTTTCAAAAAATAATTTTTTACTGTCGCAAACTTTAAATGCGCCAGGGATTGCCTTTTCTACAGTAAATTTTTCAAAAATTAATTTTTTACTGTCGCAAATTTTAAATACGCCAGGCATTGCCTTTTCTATAGTAAATTTTTCAAAAATTAATTTTTTACTGTCGCAAATTTTAAATACGCCACGGATTGCCTTTTCTATAGTAAATTTTTCAAAAATTTATTTTTTACTTTCCCAAATTTTAATTGGGCCAGGGATTGCCTTTTCTATAGTAAATTTTTCAAAAATTAATTTTTTACTGTCGAAAATTTTAAATATGCCATGGATTGCCTTTTCTATAGTAAATTTTGCAAAAAATAATTTTTTACTATTGCAAATTTTAATTATGCCAGGGATTGCCTTTTCTACAGTAAATTTTTCAAAAAATAATTTCTTACTGTCGCAAATTTTAATTGCGCCAGGGATTGCCTTTTCTGCAGTAAATTTTTCAAAAATTAATTTTTTACTGTCGCAAATTTTAAATACGCCAGGGATTGCCTTTTCTATAGTAAATTTTTCAAAAAATAATTTTTTACTGTCGCAAATTTTAATTACGCCAGGGATTGCCTTTTCTATAGTAAATTTTTCAAAAAATAATTTTTTACTGTCGCAAATTTTAATTGCGCCAGGGATTGCCTGTTCTATAGTAAATTTTTCACAAATTAATTTTTTACTGTCGCAAATTTTAATTACGCCAGGGATTGCCTTTTCTACAGTAAATTTTTCAAAAAATAATTTTTTACTGTCGCAAATTTTAATTGCGCCAGGGATTGCCTTTTCTACAGTAAATTTTTCAAAAAATAATTTTTTACTGTCGCAAACTTTAAATGCGCCAGGGATTGCCTTTTCTACAGTAAATTTTTCAAAAATTAATTTTATACTGTCGCAAATTTTAATTAAGCCAGGGATTGCCTATTCTATAGTAAATTTTTCAAAAAATAATTTTTTACTGTCGCAAATTTTAGTTACGCCAGGGATTGCCTTTTCTATAGTAAATTATTCGAAAAATAGTTTTTTACTCTCGCAAATTTTAATTGCGCCAGGGATTGCCTTTTCTATAGTAAATTTTTCAAAAATTAATTTTTTTACTGTCGCAAATTTTAAATACGCCAGGGATTGCCTTTTCTATAGTAAATTTTTCAAAAATTAATTTTTTACTCTCGCAAATTTTAAATACGCCAGGGTTGCCTTTTCTATAGTAAATTTTTCAAAAATTAATTTTTCACTGTCGCAAATTTTAATTGCACCAGGGATTGCCTTTTCTATAGTAAATTTTTCAAAAATTAATTTTTTACTGTCGCAAATTTTAAATAAGCCAGAGATTGCCTTTTATATAGTAAATTTTGCAAAAAATAATTTTTTACTGTCGCAAATTTTAATTACGCCAGGGATTGCCTTTTCTACAGTAAATTTTTCAAAAAATAATTTTTTATTGTCGCAAATTTTAATTGCGCCAGGGATTGCCTTTTCTACAGTAAATTTTTCAAAAATTAATTTTTTCTGTTGGAAATTGGAAATATGCCAGGGATTGCCTTTTCTATAGAAAATTTTTCAAAAAATAATTTTTTACTGTCGCAAATTTTAATTACGCCAGGGATTGCCTTTTCTATAGTCAATTTTTCAAAAAATAATTTTCTACTGTCGCAAATTTTAATTGCGCCAGGGATTGCCTGTTCTATAGTAAATTATTCAAAAAATAATCTTTTACTGTCGCAAATTTTAAATACGCCAGGGATTGCCTTTTCTATAGTAAATTTTTCAAAAAATAATTTTCTACTGTCGCAAATTTTAATTGCGCCAGGGATTGCCTTTTCTATAGTAAATTATTCAAAAAATAATTTTTTACTGTCGCAAATTTTAAATCCGCCAGGGATTGCCTTTTCTATAGTAAATTATTCAAAAAATAATTTTTTACTGTCGCAAATTTTAATTACGCCAGGGATTTCCTTTTCTATAGTAAATTTTTCAAAAATTAATTTTTTACTGTCGCAAGTTTTAATTGCGCCAGGGATTGCCTTTTCTATAGTAAATTTTTCACAAATTAATTTTTTACTCTCGCAAATTTTAAATCCGCCAGGGATTGCCTTTTCTATAGTAAATTATTCAAAAAATAATTTTTTACTGTCGCAAATTTTAATTGCGCCAGGGATTGCCTTTTCTACAGTAAATTTTTCAAAAAATAATTTTTTACTGTCGCAAATTTTAATTGCGCCAGGGATTGCCTTTTCTACAGTAAATTTTTCAAATATTAATTTTTTACTGTCGCAAATTTTAATTCGGCCAGGGATTGCCTTTTCTATAGTAAATTTTTCAAAAACTAATTTTTTACTGTCGCAAATTTTAAATAAGCCAGGGATTGCCTTTTCCATAGTAAATTTTTCAAAAATTAATTTTTTACTGTCGCAAATTTTAAATACGCCAGGGATTGCATTTTCTACAGTAAATTATTCAAAAAATGATTTTTTACTGTCGCATATTTAATTGCGCCAGGGATTGCCTTTTCTATAGTAAATTATTCAAAAAATAATTTTTTACTCTCGCAAATTTTAATTGCCCCAGGGATTGCCTTTTCTATAGTAAATTATTCAAAAAATAATTTTTTACTGTCGCAAATTTTAAATACGCCAGGGATTGCCTTTTCTACAGTAAATTTTTCAAAAATAATTTTTTACTGTCGCAAATTTTAATTGCGCCAGGGATTGCCTTTTCTACAGTAAATTTTTCAAAAAATAATTTTTTACTGTCGCAAATTTTAATTGCGCCAGGGATTGCCTTTTCTACAGTAAATTTTTCAAAAATTAATTTTTTACTGTAGCAAATTTTAATTGCGCCAGGGTTGCCTTTTCTATAGTAAATTTTTCAAAAAATAATTTTTTACTGTCGCAAATTTTAATTACCCCAGGGATTGCCTTTTCTATATTAAATTTTTCAAAAAATAATTTTTTACTGTCGCAAATTTTAAATACGCCAGGGATTGCCTTTTCTATAGTAAATTATTCAAAAAATAATTTTTTACTCTCGCAAATTTTAATTGCCCCAGGGATTGCCTTTTCTATAGTAAATTATTCAAAAAATAATTTTTTACTGTCGCAAATTTTAAATAAGCCAGGGATTGCCTTTTCTACAGTAAATTATTCAAAAAATAATTTTTTACTGTCGCAAATTTTAATTACGCCAGGGTTTGCGTTTTCTATAGTAAATTTTTCAAAATTTAATTTTTTACTGTCGCAAATTTTAATTACGCCAGGGATTGCCTTTTCTATAGTAAATTTTTCAAAATTTAATTTTTTACTGTCGCAAATTTTAATTGCGCCAGGGATTGCCTTTTCTATAGTAAATTATTCAAAAAATAATTTTTTACTGTCGCAAATTTTAAATCCGCCAGGGATTGCCTTTTCTATAGTAAATTATTCAAAATTTAATTTTCTACTGTCGCAAATTTTAATTGCCCCAGGGATTGCCTTTTCTATAGTAAATTATTCAAAAAATAATTTTTTACTGTCGCAAATTTTAAATAAGCCAGGGATTGCCTTTTCTACAGTAAATTATTCAAAAAATAATTTTTTACTGTCGCAAATTTTAATTACGCCAGGGTTTGCGTTTTCTATAGTAAATTTTTCAAAAAATATTTTTTACTGTCGCAAATTTTAATTGCGCCAGGGATTGCCTTTTCTATAGTAAATTTTTCAAAAATTAATTTTTTACTGTCGCAAATTTTAAATCCGCCAGGAATTGCCTTTTCTACAGTAAATTATTCAAAATTTAATTTTCTACTGTCGCAAATTTTAATTACCCCAGGGATTGCCTTTTCTATAGTAAATTATTCAAAAAATAATTTTTTACTGTCGCAAATTTTAAATCCGCCAGGGATTGCCTTTTCTATAGTAAATTATTCAAAATTTAATTTTCTACTGTCGCAAATTTTAATTGCGCCAGGGATTGCCTTTTCTACAGTAAATTTTTCAAAAATTAATTTTTTACTGTCGCAAATTTTAATTACGCCAGGGATTGCCTTTTCTATTGTAAATTTTTCAAAAATTAATTTTTTACTGTCGCAAATTTCAATAGCGCCAGGGATTGCCTTTTCTACAGTAAATTTTTCAAAAAATAATTTTTTACTGTCGCAAATTTTAAATACGCCAGGGATTGCCTTTTCTATAGTAAAGTTTTCAAAAAATAATTTTTTACTGTCGCAAATTTTAATTACGCCAGGGATTGCCTTTTCTATAGTAAATTTTTCAAAAATTAATATTTTACTGTCGCAAATTTTAATTGCGCCAGGGATTGCCTTTTCTACAGTAAATTTTTCAAAAAATAATTTTTTACTGTCGCAAATTTTAATTGCGCCAGGGATTGCCTTTTCTATAGTAAATTTTTCAAAAATTAATTTTTACTCTCGCAAATTTAAAATACGCCAGGGATTGCTTTTCTATAGTAAATTTTTCAAAAATTAATTTATTACTGTCGCAAATTTTAATTGCGCCAGGGATTGCCTTTTCTATAGTAAATTTTTCAAAATTTAATTTTTTACTGTCGCAAATTTTAGATACGCCAGGGATTGCCTTTTCTATAGTAAATTATTCAAAAATAATTTTTTACTCTCGCAAATTTTAATTGCGCCAGGGATTGCCTTTTCTATAGTAAATTATTCAAAAAATAATTTTTTACTGTCGCAAATTTTAAATACGCCAGGGAGTGCCTTTTCTACAGTAAATTTTTCAAAAAATAATTTTTTACTGTCGCGAATTTTAATTGCGCCAGGGATTGCCTTTTCTACAGTAAATTTTACAAAAAATAATTTTTTACTGTCGCAAATTTTAATTGCGCCAGGGATTGCCTTTTCTACAGTAAATTTTTCAAAAATTAATTTTTTACTGTCGCAAATTTTAATTGCGCCAGGGATTGCCTTTTCTATAGTAAATTTTTCAAAAATTAATTTTTTACTGTCGCAAATTTTAATTGCGCCAGGGATTGCCTTTTCTACAGTAAATTTTTCAAAAATTAATTTTTTACTGTCGCAAATTTTAATTGCGCCAAGGATTGCCTTTTCTACAGTAAAATTTTCAAAAAATAATTTTTTACTGTCGCAAATTTTAATTGCGCCAGGGATTGCCTTTTCTATAGTAAATTTTTCAAAAATTTATTTTTTACTGTCGCAAATTTTAAATACGCCAGGGATTGCCTTTTCTATAGTAAATTTTGCAAAAAATAATTTTTTACTGTCGGAAATTTTAATTACGCCAGGGATTGCCTTTTCTATAGTAAATTTTTCAAAAAATAATTTCATACTGTCGCAAATTTTAACTACGCCAGGGATTGCCTTTTCTATAGTAAATTATTCAAAAAATAATTTTTTACTGTCGCAAATTTTAATTCCGCCAGGGATTGCCTTTTCTATAGTAAATTTTTCAAAAATTAATTTTTTACTGTCGCAAATTTTAAATACGCCAGGGATTGCCTTTTCTATAGTAAATTTTTCAAAAATTTATTTTTTACTATCGCAAATTTTAAATACGCCAGGGATTGCCTTTTCTATAGTAAATTTTGCAAAAAATAATTTTTTACTGTCGCAAATTTTAATTACGCCAGGGATTGCCTTTTCTATAGTAAATTTTTCAAAAAATAATTTCATACTGTCGCAAATTGTAATTACGCCAGGGATTGCCTTTTCTATAGTAAATTATTCAAAAAATAATTTTTTACTGTCGCAAATTTTAATTCCGCCAGGGATTGCCTTTTCTATAGTAAATTTTTCAAAAATTAATTTTTTACTGTTGCAAATTTTAAATACGCCAGGAATTGCCTTTTCTATAGTAAATTTTTCAAAAATTAATTTTTTACTGTCGCAAATTTTAAATACGCCAGGGATTGCCTTCTCTATAGTAAATTTTTCAAAAATTAATTTTTTACTGTCGCAAATTTTAATTGCGCCAGGGATTGCCTTTTCTATAGTAATTTTTTACTGTCGCAAATTTTAAATACGCCAGGGGTTGCATTTTCTATAGTAAATTTTGCAAAAAATAATTTTTTACTGTCGCAAGTTTTAATTGCGCCAGGGATTGCCTTTTCTATAGTAAATTTTTCAAAAATAATTTTTTACTGTCGAAAATTTTAATTGCTCCAGGGATTGCCTTTTCTACAGTAAATTTTTTACTGTCACAAATTTTAAATACGCCAGGGATTGCCTTTTCTATAGTAAATTTTTCAAAAAATAATTTTTTAATGTCGCAAATTTTAATTGTGCCAGGTATTGCCTTTTCTACAGTAAATTTTTCAAAAAATAATTTTCTACTCTCGCAAATTTTAATTGCCCCAGGGATTGCCTTTTCTACAGTAAATTTTTCAAAAAATAATTTTTTACTGTCGGAAATTTTAAATCGGCCAGGGATTGCCTTTTCTATAGTAAATTTTTCACAAATTAATTTTCTACTGTCGCAAATTTTAAATACGCCAGGGATTGCCTTTTCTATAGTAAATTATTCAAAAAATAATTTTATACTGTCGCAAATTTTAAATACGCCAGGGATTGCCTTATCTATAGTAAATTATTCAAAAAATAATTTTTTACTGTCGCAAATTTTAATTGCGCCAGGGATTGCTTTTTCTATAGTAAATTTTTCAAAAAATAATTTTCTACTGTCGCAAATTTTAATTGCGCCAGGGATTGCCTTTTCTACAGTAAATTTTTCAAAAAATAATTTTTTACTGTCGCAAATTTTAAATCCGCCAGGGATTGCCTTTTCTATAGTAAATTTTTCACAAATTAATTTTCTACTGTCGCAAATTTTAAATACGCCAGGGATTGCCTTTTCTATAGTAAATTTTTCAAAAAATAATTTTCTACTGTCGCAAATTTTAATTGCGCCAGAGATTGCCTTTCCTACAGTAAATTTTTCAAAATTTAATTTTTTACTGTCGCAAATTTTAAATACGCCAGGGTTTGACTTTTCTATAGTAAATTTTTCAAAAAATAATTTTTTACTGTCGCAAATTTTAATTACGCGAGGGATTGCCTTTTCTATAGTTAATTATTCAAAAACTAATTTTTTACTGTCGCAAATTTTAAATACGCCAGGGATTGCCTTTTCTATAGTAAATTATTCAAAAATTAATTTTTTATTGTCGCATATTTTAATTACGCCAGGGATAGCCTTTACTACAGTAAATTTTTCAAAAAATAATTTTTTACTGTCGAAAATTTTAATTACGCCAACGATTGCCTTTTCTATAGTAAATTTTTCAAAAAATAATTTTTTACTGTCGCAAATTTTAATTGCGCCAGGGATTGGCTTTTCTACAGTAAAATTTTCAAAATTTAATTTTTTACTGTCGCAAATTTTAAATCCGCCAGGGATTGCCTTTTCTATAGTAAATTATTCAAAAAATAATGTTTTACTGTCGCAAATTTTAATTGCGCCAGGGATTGCCATTTCTATAGTAAATTATTCAAAAAATAATGTTTTACTGTCGCAAATTTTAATTGCGCCAGGGATTGCCATTTCTACAGTAAATTTTTCAAAAAATAATTTTTTACTGTCGCAAATTTTAATTACGCCAGGGATTGCCTTTTCTATAGTAAATTTTTCAAAAATTAATTTTTTACTGTCGCAAATTTTAATTACGCCAGGGATTGCCTTTTCTATAGAAAATTTTTCAAAATTTAATTTTATACTGTCGCAAATTTTAATTGCGCCAGGGATTGCCTTTTCTACAGTAAATTTTTCAAAAAATAATTTTTTACTGTCGCAAATTTTAAATCCGCCAGGGATTGCCTTTTATATATTAAATTTTTCAAAAACTAATTTTTTACTGTCGCAAATTTTAAATACGCCAGGGTTTGCCTTTTCTATAGTAATTTTTTCAAAAATTAATTTTTAACTGTCGCAAATTTTAAATCCGACAGGGATTGCCTTTTATATAGTAAATTTTTCACAAATTAATTTTCTACTGTCGCAAATTTTAATTGCGCCAGGGATTGCCTTTTCTATAGTAAATTATTCAAAAAATAATTTTATACTGTCGCAAATTTTAAATACGCCAGGGATTGCCTTTTCTGTAGTAAATTTTTCAAAAATTAATTTTTTACTGTCGCAAATTTTAAATATGCCAGGGATTACCATTTCTACAGTAAATTTTTCAAAAATTAATTTTTTACTGTCGCAAATTTTAATTGCGCCAGGAATTGCTTTTTCTACAGTAAATTTTTCAAGAAATAATTTTTTACTGTCGCAAATTTTAAATACGCCAGGGATTGCCTTTTCTATAGTAAATTTTTCACAAATTAATTCTCTACTGTCGCAAATTTTAAACACGCCAGGGACTGGATTTTCTATAGTAAATTTTTCACATATTAATTTTTTAATGTCGCAAATTTTAAATACGCCAGGAATTGCCTTTTCTATAGTAAATTTTGCAAAAAATAATTTTTTATTGTCGAAAATTTTAATTACGCCAGGTATTGCCTTTTCTATAGTAAATTTTTCAAAAATTAATTTTTTTCTGTCGCAAATTTTAAATACGCCAGGGATTGCCTTTTCTATAGTAAATTTTTCAAAATTTAATTTTATACTGTCGCAAATTCTAAATACGCCAGGGATTGCCTTTTCTACAGTAAATTTTGCAAAAAATAATTTTTTACTGTCGCAAATTTTAATTGCGCCAGGGATTGCCTTTTCTATAGTAAATTATTCAAAAAATAATTGTTTACTGTCGCAAATTTTAATTGCGCCAGAGATTGTCTTTTCTATAGTAAATTATTCAAAAAATAATTTTTTACTGTCGCAAATTTTAAATACGCCAGGGATTGCTTTTTCTATAGTAAATTTTTCAAAAAATAATTTTCTACTGTCGCAAATTTTAATTGCGCCAGGGATTGCCTTTTCTACAGTAAATTTTTCAAAAAATAATTTTCTACTGTCGCAAATTTTAATTGCGCCAGGGATTGCCTTTTCTACAGTAAATTTTTCAAAAAATAATTTTCTACTGTCGCAAATTTTAATTGCGCCAGGGATTGCCTTTTCTACAGTAAATTTTTC
This sequence comes from Dioctria linearis, assembly GCA_963930735.1. NCBI lineage: Eukaryota > Metazoa > Arthropoda > Insecta > Diptera > Asilidae > Dioctria > Dioctria linearis. Next base: position 24,489 of record CAWVNZ010001914.1, on the reverse strand, counting down.
AAAAAATAATTTTCTACTGTCGCAAATTTTAATTACGCCAGGGATTGCCTTTTCTACAGTAAATTTTTCAAAAAATAATGTTTTACTGTCGCAAATTTTAATTGCGCCAGGGATTGCCTTTTCTATAGTAAATTATTCAAAAAATAATTTTTTACTGTCGCAAATTTTAATTGCGCCAGGGATTGCCTTTTCTATAGTAAATTTGGAAAAAAAATAATTTTTTACTGTCGCAAATTTTAATTGCGCCAGGGATTGCCTTTTCTATAGTAAATTTTTCACAAATTTAATTTTATACTGTCGCAAATTTTAAATACGCCAGGGATTGCCTTTTCTATAGTAAATTATTCAAAAAATAATTTTTTACTGTCGCAAATTTTAATTGCGCCAGGGGTTGCCTTTTCTATAGTAAATTATTCAATAAATAATTTTTTACTGACGCAAATTTTAATTGCGCGAGGGATTGCCTTTTCTATAGTAAATTATTCAAAAAATAATTTTTTACTGTCGCAAGTTTTAATTGCGCCAGGGATTACCTTTTCTACAGTAAATTTTTCAAAAATTAATTTTTTACTGTCGCAAATTTTAAATACGCCAGGGATTGCCTTTTCTACACTAAATTTTTGAAAAAATAATTTTCTACTGTCGCAAATTTTAATTGCGCCAGGGATTGCCTTTTCTACAGTAAATTATTCAAAAAATAATTTTTTACTGTCGTAAATTTTAAATACGCCCGGGGATTGCCTTTTCTATAGTAAATTTTTCACAAATTAATTTTATACTGTCGCAAATTTTAAATACGCCAGGGATTGCCTTTTCTATAGTAAATTTTTCACAAATTTAATTTTATACTGTCGCAAATTTTAAATACGCCAGGGATTGCCTTTTCTATAGTAAATTATTCAAAAAATAATTTTTTACTGTCGCAAATTTTAAATACGCCAGGGATTGCCTTTTCTATAGTAAATTTTTCACAAATTAATTTTATACTGTCGCAAATTTTAAATCCGCCAGGGATTGCCTTTTCTATAGTAAATTTTTCACAAATTAATTTACTACTGTCGAAAATTTTAAATACGCCAGGGATTGCCTTTTCTATAGTAAATTTTTCACAAATTAATTTTTTACTGTCGCAAATTTTAAATACGCCAGGGATTGCCTTTTCTATAGTAAATTATTCAAAAAATAATTTTTTACTGTCGCAAATTTTAATTGCGCCAGGGATTGCCTTTTTTACAGTAAATTTTTCAAAAAATAATTTTCTACTGTCGCAAATTTTAATTGCGCCAAGTATTGCCTTTTCTACAGTAAATTTTTCAAAAAATAATTTTATACTGTCGCAAATTTTAATTGCGCCAGGGATTGCCTTTTCTATAGTAAATTATTCAAAAAATAATTTTTTACTGTCGCAAATTTTAATTGCGCCAGGGATTGCCTTTTCTACAGTAAATTTTTCAAAAAATAATTTTTTTTTGTCGCAAGTTTTAATTGCGCCAGTGATTACCTTTTCTACAGTAAATTTTTCAAAAATTAATTTTTTACTGTCGCAAATTTTAAATACGCCAGGGATTGCCTTTTCTACAGTAAATTTTTCAAAAAATTATTTTCTACTGTCGCAAATTTTAATTGCGCCAGGGATTGCCTTTTCTATAGTAAATTTTTCAAAAAATAATTCTATACTGTCGCAAATTTTAATTGCGCCAGGGATTGCCTTTTCTATAGTAAATTTTTCACAAATTTAATTTTATACTGTCGCAAATTTTAAATACGCCAGGGATTGCCTTTTCTATAGTAAATTTTTCACAAATTAATTTTATACTGTCGCAAATTTTAAATACGCCAGGGATTGCCTTTTCTATAGTAAATTTTTCACAAATTTAATTTTATACTGTCGCAAATTTTAAATACGCCAGGGATTGCCTTTTCTATAGTAAATTATTCAAAAAATAATTTTTTACTGTCGCAAATTTTAAATACGTCAGGGATTGCCTTTTCTATAGTAAATTTTTCACAAATTAATTTTATACTGTCGCAAATTTTAATTGCGCCAAGGATTGCCTTTTCTACAGTAAATTTTTCAAAAAATAATTTTTTACTGTCGAAAATTTTAATTACGCCAGGGATTGCCTTTTCTATAGTAAATTTTTAAAAAATAATTTTTTACTGTCGCAAATTTTAATTGCGCCAGGGATTGCCTTTTCTACAGTAAATTTATCAAAAAATAATTTTTTACTGTCGCAAATTTTAAATACGCCAGGGATTGCCTTTTCTATAGTAAATTATTCAAAAATTAATTTTTTACTGTCGCAAATTTTAATTACGCCAGGGATTGCCTTTTCTAGAGTAAATTTTTCAAAAAATAATTTTTTACTGTCGAAAATTTTAATTACGCCAGGGATTGCCTTTTCTATAGTAAATTTTTCAAAAAATAATTCTATACTGTCGCAAATTTTAATTGCGCCAGGGATTGCCTTTTCTATAGTAAATTTTTCACAAATTTAATTTTATACTGTCGCAAATTTTAAATACGCCAGGGATTGCCTTTTCTATAGTAAATTTTTCACAAATTAATTTTATACTGTCGCAAATTTTAAATACGCCAGGGATTGCCTTTTCTATAGTAAATTTTTCACAAATTTAATTTTATACTGTCGCAAATTTTAAATACGCCAGGGATTGCCTTTTCTATAGTAAATTATTCAAAAAATAATTTTTTACTGTCGCAAATTTTAATTGCGCCAGGTATTTCCTTTTCTACAGTAAATTTTTCAAAAAATAATTTTCTACTGTCGCAAATTTTAATTGCGCCAGAGATTGCCTTTTCTTCAGTAAATTTTTCAAAAACTAATTTTTTACTGTCGCAAATTATAATTACGCCAGGGATTGCCTTTTCTATAGTAAATTTTTCAAAAAATAATTTTTTACTGTCGCAAATTTTAATTGCGCCAGGGATTGCCTTTTCTACAGTCAATTTTTCAAAAAATAATTTTTTACTGTCGCAAATTTTAAATACGCCAGGGATCGCCTTTTCTATTGTAAATTATTCAAAAATTAATTTTTTACTGTCGCAAATTTTAATTACGCCAGGGATTGCCTTTTCTACAGTAAATTTTTCAAAAAATAATTTTTTACTGTCGAAAATTTTAATTACGCCAGGGATTGCCTTTTCTATAGTAAATTTTTAAAAAATAATTTTTTACTGTCGCAAATTTTAATTGCGCCAGGGATTGCCTTTTCTACAGTAAATTTATCAAAAAATAATTTTTTACTGTCGCAAATTTTAAATACGCCAGGGATTGCCTTTTCTATAGTAAATTATTCAAAAATTAATTTTTTACTGTCGCAAATTTTAATTACGCCAGGGATTGCCTTTTCTAGAGTAAATTTTTCAAAAAATAATTTTTTACTGTCGAAAATTTTAATTACGCCAGGGATTGCCTTTTCTATAGTAAATTTTTCAAAAAATAATTCTGTACTGTCGCAAATTTTAATTGCGCCAGGGATTGCCTTTTCTATAGTAAATTTTTCACAAATTTAATTTTATACTGTCGCAAATTTTAAATACGCCAGGGATTGCCTTTTCTATAGTAAATTTTTCACAAATTAATTTTATACTGTCGCAAATTTTAAATACGCCAGGGATTGCCTTTTCTATAGTAAATTTTTCACAAATTTAATTTTATACTGTCGCAAATTTTAAATACGCCAGGGATTGCCTTTTCTATAGTAAATTATTCAAAAATTAATTTTTTACTGTCGCAAATTTTAATTACGCCAGGGATTGCCTTTTCTACAGTAAATTTTTCAAAAAATAATTTTTTACTGTCGAAAATTTTAATTACGCCAGGGATTGCATTTTCTATAGTAAATTTTTCAAAAAATAATTTTTTACTGTCGCAAATTTTAATTACGCCAGGGATTGCCTTTTCTACAGTCAATTTTTCAAAAAATAATTTTTTACTGTCGCAAAGTTTAAATACGCCAGGGATTGCCTTTTCTATAGTAAATTATTCAAAAATTAATTTTTTACTGTCGCAAATTTTAATTACGCCAGGGATTGCCTTTTCTACAGTAAATTTTTCAAAAAATAATTTTTTACTGTCGAACATTTTAATTACGCCAGGGATTGCCTTTTCTATAGTAAATTTTTAAAAAATAATTTTTTACTGTCGCAAATTTTAATTGCGCCAGGGATTGCCTTTTCTACAGTAAATTTATCAAAAAATAATTTTTTACTGTCGCAAATTTTAAATACGCCAGGGATTGCCTTTTCTATAGTACATTATTCAAAAATTAATTTTTTACTGTCGCAAATTTTAATTACGCCAGGGATTGCCTTTTCTACAGTAAATTTTTCAAAAAATAATTTTTTACTGTCGAACATTTTAATTACGCCAGGGATTGCCTTTTCTATAGTAAATTTTTCACAAATTAATTTTATATTGTCGCAAATTTTAAATCCGCCAGGGATTGCCTTTTCTATAGTAAATTTTTCACAAATTAATTTTCTACTGTCGCAAATTTTAAATACGCCAGGGATCGCCTTTTCTATAGTAAATTTTTCACAAATTAATTTTTTACTGTCGCAAATTTTAAATACGCCAGGGATTGCCTTTTCTATGGTAAATTTGGCAAAAAATAGTTTTTTACTGTCGCAAATTTTAATTGCGCCAGGGATTGCCTTTTCTATAGCAAATTTTGCAAAAAATAATTTTTTACTGTCGAAAATTTTAATTACGCCAGTGATTGCCTTTTCTATAGTAAATTTTTCAAAAATTAATTTTTTATTGTCGCAAATTTTAAATACGCCCCGGATTGCCTTTTCTACAGTAAATTATTCAAAAATTAATTTTTTACTGTCGCAAATTTTAATTACGCCAGGGACTGCCTTTTCTACAGTAAATTTTTCAAAAAACAATTTTTTACTGTCGAAAATTTTAATTACGGCAGGGATTGCCTTTTCTATAGTAAATTTTTCAAAAAATAATTTTTTACTGTCGCAAATTTTAAATACGCCAGGGATCGCCTTTTCTATTGTAAATTATTCAAAAATTAATTTTTTACTGTCGCAAATTTTAATTACGCCAGGGATTGCCTTTTCTACAGTAAATTTTTCAAAAAATAATTTTTTACTGTCGAAAATTTTAATTACGCCAGGGATTGCATTTTCTATAGTAAATTTTTCAAAAAATAATTTTTTACTGTCGCAAATTTTAATTGCGCCAGGGATTGCCTTTTCTACAGTCAATTTTTCAAAAAATAATTTTTTACTGTCGCAAATTTTAAATACGCCAGGGATCGCCTTTTCTATTGTAAGTTATTCAAAAATTAATTTTTTACTGTCGCAAATTTTAATTACGCCAGGGATTGCCTTTTCTACAGTAAATTTTTCAAAAAATAATTTTTTACTGTCGAAAATTTTAATTACGCCAGGGATTGCCTTTTCTATAGTAAATTTTTAAAAAATAATTTTTTACTGTCGCAAATTTTAATTGCGCCAGGGATTGCCTTTTCTACAGTAAATTTATCAAAAAATAATTTTTTACTGTCGCAAATTTTAAATACGCCAGGGATTGCCTTTTCTATAGTAAATTATTCAAAAATTAATTTTTTACTGTCGCAAATTTTAATTACGCCAGGGATTGCCTTTTCTACAGTAAATTTTTCAAAAAATAATTTTTTACTGTCGAACATTTTAATTACGCCAGGGATTGCCTTTTCTATAGTAAATTTTTCAAAAAATAATTTTTTACTGTCGCAAATTTTAATTGCGCCAGGGATTGCCTTTTCTACAGTAAATTTTTCAAAAAATTATTTTTTACTGTCGCAAATTTTAAAAACGCCAGGGATTGCTTTTTCTATAGTAAATTATTCAAAAATTAATTTTTTACTGTCGCAAATTTTAATTACGCCAGGGATTGCCTTTTCTACAGTAAATTTTTCAAAAAATAACTTTTTACTGTCGAAAATTTTAATTACGCCAGGGATTGCCTTTTCTATTGTAAATTTTTCAAAAAATATTTTTTTACTGTCGCAAATTTTAATTGCGCCAGGGATTGTCTTTTCTACAGTAAATTTTTCAAAAAATAATTTTTTACTGACGCAATTTTTAAATCGGCCAGGGATTGCCTTTTCTATAGTAAATTTTTCAAAAATTAATTTTTTACTGTCGCAAATTTTAATTACGCCAGGGATTGCCTTTTCTATAGTAAATTTTCCAAAAATTAATTTTTTACTGTCGCAAATTTTAATTACGCCAGGGATTGCCTTTCCTATAGTAAATTTTTCAAAAATTAATTTTTTACTGTCGCAAATTTTAATTACGCCAGGGATTGCCTTTTCTATAGTAAATTTTTCAAAATTTAATTCTATACTGTCGCAAATTTTAAGTGCGCCAGGGATTGCCTTTTCTACAGTAAATTTTTCAAAAAATAATTTTTTACTGTCGCAAGTTTTAAATCCGCCAGGGATTGCCTTTTCTATAGTAGATTTTTCAAAAATTAATTTTTTACTGTCGCAAATTTTAAATACGCCAGGGATTGCTTTTCTATAGTAAATTTTTCATTAATTTTTTACTGACGCAAATTTGAAATACGCCAGGGATTGCCTCTTCTATAGTAAATTTTGCTAAAAATAATTTTCTACTGTCGCAAATTTTAATTGCGCCAGGGATTGCCTTTTCTACAGTAAATTTTTCAAAAAATATTTTTCTACTGTCGCAAATTTTAAGTGCGCCAGGGATTGCCTTTTCTACAGTAAATTTTTCAAAAAATAATTTTTTACTGTCGCAAATTTTAATTACGCCAGGGATTGCCTTTTATATAGTAAATTTTTCAAAAATTAATTTTTTACTGTCGCAAATTTTAAATACGCCAGGGTTTGCTTTTTCTATAGTAAATTTTTCAAAAATTAATTTTTTAATGTCGCAAATTTTAAATACGCCAGGGATTGCCTTTTCTATAGCAAATTTTCCAAAAATTAATTTTTTACTGTCGCAAATTTTAAGTGCGCCAGGGATTGCCTTTTCTACAGTAAATTTTTCAAAAAATAATTTTTTACTGTCGCAAATTTTAAATATGCCAGGGATTGCCTTTCCTATAGTAAATTTTTCAAAAATTAATTTTTTACTGTCGCAAATTTTAATTACGCCAGGGTTTGCCTTTTCTATAGTAAATTTTTCAAAAATTAATTTTTTAATGTCGCAAATTTTAAATACGCCAGGGATTGCCTTTTCTATAGTAAATTTTGCAAAAAATAATTTTTTACTGTCGAAAATTTTAATTACGCCAGGGATTGCCTTTTCTATAGTAGATTTTTCAAAAATTAATTTTTTACTGTCGCAAATTTTAAATACGCCAGGGATTGCCTTTTCTATAGTAAATTTTTCATTAATTTTTTACTGACGCAAATTTGAAATACGCCAGGGATTGCCTCTTCTATAGTAAATTTTGCTAAAAATAATTTTCTACTGTCGCAAATTTTAATTGCGCCAGGGATTGCCTTTTCTACAGTAAATTTTTCAAAAAATATTTTTCTACTGTCGCAAATTTTAAGTGCGCCAGGGATTGCCTTTTCTACACTAAATTTTTCAAAAAATAATTTTTTACTCTCGCAAATTTTAATTACGCCAGGGATTGCCTTTTATATAGTAAATTTTTCAAAAATTAATTTTTTACTGTCGCAAATTTTAAATACGCCAGGGTTTGCCTTTTCTATAGTAAATTTTTCAAAAATTAATTTTTTAATGTCGCAAATTTTAAATACGCCAGGGATTGCCTTTTCTATAGCAAATTTTCCAAAAATTAATTTTTTACTGTCGCAAATTTTAAGTGCGCCAGGGATTGCCTTTTCTACAGTAAATTTTTCAAAAAATATTTTTTTACTGTCGCAAATTTTAATTACGCCAGGGATTGCCTTTTATATAGTAAATTTTTCAAAAATTTATTTTTTACTGTCGCAAATTTTAAATACGCCAGGGATTGCCTTTTCTATAGTAAATTTTTCAAAAAATAATTTTCTACTGTCGCAAATTTTAAATACGCCAGGTATTGCCTTTTCTATAGTAAATTGTTCAAAAAATAATTTTTTACTGTCGAAAATTTTAAATCCGCCAGGGATTGCCTTTTCCATAGTAAATTTTTCAAAAAATAATTTTTTACTGTCGCAAATTTTAATTGCGCCAGGGATTGCCTTTTCTACAGTAAATTTTTCAAAAAATATTTTTCTACTGTCGCAAATTTTAAGTGCGCCAGGGATTGCCTTTTCTACAGTAAATTTTTCAAAAAATAATTTTTTACTGTCGCAAATTTTAATTACGCCAGGGATTGCCTTTTATATAGTAAATTTTTCAAAAATTAATTTTTTACTGTCGCAAATTTTAAATACGCCAGGGTTTGCCTTTTCTATAGTAAATTTTTCAAAAATTAATTTTTTAATGTCGCAAATTTTAAATACGCCAGGGATTGCCTTTTCTATAGTAAATTTTCCAAAAATTAATTTTTTACTGTCGCAAATTTTAATTACGCCGGGGATTGCCTTTCCTATAGTAAATTTTTCAAAAATTAATTTTTTACTGTCGCAAATTTTAATTACGCCAGGGATTGCCTTTTCTATAGTAAATTTTTCAAAATTTAATTCTATACTGTCGCAAATTTTAAGTGCGCCAGGGATTGCCTTTTCTACAGTAAATTTTTCAAAAAATAATTTTTTACTGTCGCAAGTTTTAAATCCGCCAGGGATTGCCTTTTATATAGTAAATTTTTCAAAAATTAATTTTTTACTGTCGCAAATTTTAAATACGCCAGGGTTTGCCTTTTCTATAGTAAATTTTTCAAAAATTAATTTTTAATGTCGCAAATTTTAAATACGCCAGGGATTGCCTTTTCTATAGTAAATTTTGCAAAAAATAATTTTTTACTGTCGAAAATTTTAATTACGCCAGGGATTGCCTTTTCTATAGTAGATTTTTCAAAAATTAATTTTTTACTGTCGCAAATTTTAAATACGCCAGGGATTTCCTTTTCTATAGTAAATTTTTCATTAATTTTTTACTGTCGCAAATTTGAAATACGCCAGGGATTGCCTCTTCTATAGTAAATTTTGCTAAAAATAATTTTCTACTGTCGCAAATTTTAATTGCGCCAGGGATTGCCTTTTCTACAGTAAATTTTTCAAAAAATATTTTTCTACTGTCGCAAATTTTAAGTGCGCCAGGGATTGCCTTTTCTACAGTAAATTTTTCAAAAAATAATTTTTTACTGTCGCAAATTTTAATTACGCCAGGGATTGCCTTTTATATAGTAAATTTTTCAAAAATTAATTTTTTACTGTCGCAAATTTTAAATACGCCAGGGTTTGCCTTTTCTATAGTAAATTTTTCAAAAATTAATTTTTTAATGTCGCAAATTTTAAATATGCCAGGGATTGCCTTTTCTATAGTAAATTTTCCAAAAATTAATTTTTTACTGTCGCAAATTTTAAGTGCGCCAGGGATTGCCTTTTCTACAGTAAATTTTTCAAAAAATAATTTTTTACTGTCGCAAATTTTAATTACGCCAGGGATTGCCTTTTATATAGTAAATTTTTCAAAAATTAATTTTTTACTCTCGCAAATTTTAAATACGCCAGGGATTGCCTTTTCTATAGTAAATTTTTCAAAAAATAATTTTCTACTGTCGCAAATTTTAAATACGCCAGGTATTGCCTTTTCTATAGTAAATTTTTCAAAAATTAATTTTTTACTGTCGCAAATTTTAAATACGCCAGGGTTTGCCTTTTCTATAGTAAATTTTTCAAAAATTAATTTTTTAATGTCGCAAATTTTAAATACGCCAGGGATTGCCTTTTCTATAGTAAATTTTTCAAAAATTAATTTTTTACTGTCGCAAATTTTAAATACGCCAGGGATGGCCTTTTCTATAGTAAATTTTTCAAAAAATAATTTTCTACTGTCGCAAATTTTAAATACGCCAGGTATTGCCTTTTCTATAGAAAATTTTTCAAAAAATAATTTTTTACTGTCGCAAATTTTAATTACCGCCAGGGATTGCCTTTATATAGTAAATTTTTCAAAAAATAATTTTTTACTGTCGCAAATTTAAATTGCGCCAGGGATTGCCTTTTCTACAGTAAATTTTTCAAAAAATATTTTTCTACTGTCGCAAGTTTTAAGTGCGCCAGGGATTGCCTTTTCTACAGTAAATTTTTCAAAAATAAATTTTTACTGTCGCAAATTTTAATTACGCCAGGGATTGCCTTTTATATAGTAAATTTTTCAAAAATTAATTTTTTACTGTCGCAAATTTTAAATACGCCAGGGTTTGCCTTTTCTATAGTAAGTTTTTCAAAAATTAATTTTTTAATGTCGCAAATTTTAAATACGCCAGGGATTGCCTTTTCTATAGTAAATTTTTCAAAAATTAATTTTTTACTGTCGCAAATTTTAAATACGCCAGGGATTGCCTTTTCTATAGTAAATTTTTCAAAAAATAATTTTCTACTGTCGCAAATTTTAAATACGCCAGGTATTGCCTTTTCTATAGTAAATTGTTCAAAAAATAATTTTTTACTGTCGAAAATTTTAAATCCGCCAGGGGTTGCCTTTTCCATAGTAAATTTTTCAAAAAATAATTTTTTTACTGTCGCAAATTTTAATTGCGCCAGGGATTGCCTTTTCTACAGTAAATTTTTCAAAAAATATTTTTCTACTGTCGCAAATTTTAATTGCGCCAGGGATTGCCTTTTCTATAGTAAATTTTTTCAAAAATTAATTTTTTACTGTCGCAAATTTTTAATTACGCCAGGGATTGCCTTTTCTATAGTAAATTTTTCAAAAAATACTTTTTTACTGTCGCAAATTTTAATTGCGCCAGGGATTGCCTTTTCTATAGTAAATTTTTCAAAAATTAATTTTTTACTGTCGCAAATTTTATTTACGCCAGGTATTGCCATTTCTATAGTAAATTTTTCAAAAAATAATTTTTTACTGTCGAAAATTTTAAATACGCCAGGGATTGCCTTTTCTATAGTAAATTATTCAAAAAATAATTTTTTACTGTCGCAAATTTTAATTGCGCCAGGGATTGCCTTTTCTATAGTAAATTTTTCAAAAAATAATTTTTTACTGTCGAAAATTTTAAATCCGCCAGGGATTGCCTTTTCTATAGTAAATTTTTCAAAAAATAATTTTTTACTGTCGCAAATTTTAATTACGCCAGGGATTGCCATTTCTATAGTAAATTTTGCAAAAAAATAATTTTTTACTGTCGCAAATTTTAAATACGCCAGGGATTGCCTCTTCTATAGTAAATTTTTCAAAAATTAATTTTTTACTGTCGCAAATTTTAATTACGCCAGGGATTTCCTTTTCTATAGTAAATTTTTCAAAAAATAATTTTTTATTGTCGCAAATCTTAAATACGCCAGGGATTGCCTTTTCTATAGTAAATTTTTCAAAAAATAATTTTTTACTGTCGCAAGTTTTAATTACGCCAGGGATTGCCTTTTCTATAGTAAATTTTTCAAAAAATAATTTTTTACTGTCGCAAATTTTAATTGCGCCAGGGATTGCCTTTTCTATAGTAAATTTTTCAAAAAATAATTTTTTCTTGTCGCAAATTTTAATTGCGCCAGGGATTGCCTTTTCTTCAGTAAATTTTTCAAAAAATAATTTTTTATTGTCGCAAGTTTTAATTGCGCCAAGGATTGCCTTTTCTCTAGTAAATTTTTCAAAAAATAATTTTCTACTGTCGCAAATTTTAATTACGCCAGGGATTGCCTTTTCTATAGTAAATTTTTCACAAATTAATTTTTTACTGTCGCAAATTTGAAATACGCCAGGGATTGCCTCTTCTATAGTAAATTTTTCTAAAAATAATTTTTTACTGTCGAAAATTTTAATTGCGCCAGGGATTGCCTTTCCTATAGTAAATTTTTCAAAAAATAATTTTTTATTTTCGAAAATTTTAAATACGCCTGGGATTGCCTCTTCTATAGTAAATTTTTCAAAAAATATTTTTCTACTGTCGCAAATTTTAAATACGCCAGGGATTGCCTTTTCTATAGAAAATTTTTCACAAAATAATTTTTTTTTGTCGAAAATTTTAAATCCGCCAGGGTTTGCCTTTTCTATAGTAAATTTTTCAAAAAATAATTTTTTACTGTCGCAAATTTTAATTGCGCCAGGGATTGCCTTTTCTACAGTAAATTTTTCAAAAAATAATTTTTTATTGTCGCAAATTTTAATTGCGCCAGGGATGATTGCCTTTTCTATAGTAAATTTTTCAAAAATTAATTTTTTACTGTCGCAAATTTTAAATACGCCAGGGATTGCCTCTTCTATAGTAAATTTTTCAAAAATTAATTTTTTACTGTCGCAAATTTTAATTACGCCAGGGATTGGCTTTTCTATAGTAAATTTTTCAAAAAATAATTTTTTACTGTCGCAAATTTTAAATACGCCAGGGATTGCCTTTTCTATAGTAAATTTTTCAAAAAATAATTTTTTACTGTCGCAAGTTTTAATTACGCCAGGGATTGCCTTTTCTATAGTAAATTTTTCAAAAAATAATTTTTTACTGTCGCAAATTTTAATTGCGCCAGGGATTGCCTTTTCTATAGTAAATTTTTCAAAAAATAATTTTTTCCTGTCGCAAATTTTAAAAACGCCAGGGATTGCCTTTTCTATAGTAAATTTTTCAAAAAATAATTTTTTACTGTCGCAAATTTTAATTGCGCCAGGGATTGCCTTTTCTACAGTAAATTATTCAAAAAATAATTTTTTACTGTCGCGAATTTTAAATACGCCAGGGATTGCCTTTTCTATAGTTAATTTTTCAAAAACTAATTTTTTACTGTCGCAAATTTTAATTGCGCCAGGGATTGCCTTTTCTTCAGTAAATTTTTCAAAAAATAATTTTTTATTGTCGCAAGTGTTAATTGCGCCAAGGATTGCCTTTTCTCTAGTAAATTTTTCAAAAAATAATTTTCTACTGTCGCAAATTTTAATTACGCCAGGGATTGCCTTTTCTATAGTAAATTTTTCACAAATTAATTTTTTACTGTCGCAAATTTGAAATACGCCAGGGATTGCCTCTTCTATAGTAAATTTTTCTAAAAATAATTTTTTACTGTCGAAAATTTTAATTGCGCCAGGGATTGCCTTTTCTATAGTAAATTTTTCAAAAAATAATTTTTTATTTTCAAAAATTTTAAATACGCCAGGGATTGCCTTTTCTATAGTAAATTTTTCAAAAAATAATTTTCTACTGTCGCAAATTTTAATTACGCCAGGGATTGCCTTTTCTATAGTAAATTTTTCAAAAATAATTTTTTACTGTAGCAAGTTTTAATTGCGCCAGGGATTGCCTTTCCTATAGTAAATTTTTCAAAAATTAATTTTTTACTGTCGCAAATTTTAAATACGCCAGGGATTGCCTTTTATATAGTAAATTTTTCAAAAAATATTTTTCTACTGTCGCAAATTTTAAATACGCCAGGGATTGCCTTTTCTATAGAAAATTTTTCACAAAATAATTTTTTTTGTCGAAAATTTTAAATCCGCCAGGTTTTGCTTTTCTATAGTAAATTTTTCAAAAAATAATTTTTTACTGTCGCAAATTTTAATTGCGCCAGGGATTGCCTTTTCTACAGTAAATTTTTCAAAAAATAATTTTTTACTGTCGCAAATTTTAATTGCGCCAGGGATTGCCTTTTCTATAGTAAATTTTTCAAAAATTAATTTTTTACTGTCGCAAATTTTAATTGCGCCAGGGATTGCCTTTTCTATAGTAAATTTTTCAAAAAATAATTTTCTACTGTCGCAAATTTTAATTACGCCAGGGATTGCCTTTTCTATAGTAAATTTTTCAAAAAATAATTTTTTACTGTCGCAAATTTTAAAAACGCCAGGGATTGCCTTTTCTATAGTAGATTTTTCAAAAAATAATTTTTTACTGTCGCAAATTTTAAATATGCCAGGGATTGCCTTTTCTATAGTAAATTTTTCAAAAAATAATTTTTTACTGTCGCAAGTTTTAATTACGCCAGGGATTGCCTTTTCTAAAGTAAATTTTTCAAAAAATAATTTTTTACTGTCGCAAGTTTTAATTGCGCCAGGGATTGCCTTTTATATAGTAAATTATTCAAAAAATAATTTTTTACTGTCGCAAATTTTAATTACGCCAGGGATTGCCTTTTCTATAGAAAATTTTTCACAAAATAATTTTTTTTTGTCGAAAATTTTACATCCGCCAGGTTTTGCCTTTCTATAGTAAATTTTTCAACAAATAATTTTTTACTGTCGCAAATTTTAATTGCGCCAGGGATTGCCTTTTCTACAGTAAATTTTTCAAAAAATAATTTTTTACTGCCGCAAATTTTAATTGCGCCAGGGATTGCCTTTTCTATAGTAAATTTTTCAAAAATTAATTTTTTACTGTCGCAAATTTTAATTGCGCCAGGGATTGCCTTTTCTACAGTAAATTATTCAAAAAATAATTTTTTACTGTCGCGAATTTTAAATACGCCAGGGATTGCCTTTTCTATAGTTAATTTTTCAAAAACTAATTTTTTACTGTCGCAAATTTTAATTGCGCCAGGGATTGCCTTTTCTTCAGTAAATTTTTCAAAAAATAATTTTTTATTGTCGCAAGTTTTAATTGCGCCAAGGATTGCCTTTTCTCTAGTAAATTTTTCAAAAAATAATATTCTACTGTCGCAAATTTTAATTACGCCAGGGATTGCCTTTTCTATAGTAAATTTTTCACAAATTAATTTTTTACTGTCGCAAATTTGAAATACGCCAGGGATTGCCCCTTCTGTAGTAAATTTTTCTAAAAATAATTTTTTACTGTCGAAAAATTTAATTGCGCCAGGGATTGCCTTTCCTATAGTAAATTTTTCAAAAAATAATTTTTTATTTTCGAAAATTTTAAATACGCCAGGGATTGCCTTTTCTATAGTAAATTTTTCAAAAAAATATTTTTCTACTGTCGCAAATTTTAAATACGCCAGGGATTGCCTTTTCTATAGAAAATTTTTCACAAAATAATTTTTTTTTGTGGAAAATTTTAAATCCGCCAGGGTTTGTCTTTTCTATAGTAAATTTTTCAAAAAATAATTTTTTACTGTCGCAAATTTTAATTGCGCCAGGGATTGCCTTTTCTACAGTAAATTTTTCAAAAAATAATTTTTTACTGTCGCAAATTTTAATTGCGCCAGGGATTGCCTTTTCTACATTAAATTATTCAAAAAATAATTTTTTTACTGTCGCGAATTTTAAATACGCCAGGGATTGCCTTTTCTATAGTTAATTTTTCAAAAACTAATTTTTTACTGTCGCAAATTTTAATTGCGCCAGGGATTGCCTTTTCTTCAGTAAATTTTTCAAAAAATAATTTTTTATTGTCGCAAGTTTTAATTGCGCCAAGGATTGCCTTTTCTCTAGTAAATTTTTCAAAAAAATAATTTTCTACTGTCGCAAATTTTAATTACGCCAGGGATTGCCTTTTCTATAGTAAATTTTTCACAAATTAATTTTTTACTGTCGCAAATTTGAAATACGCCAGGGATTGCCTATTCTGTAGTAAATTTTTCTAAAAATAATTTTTTACTGTCGAAAATTTTAATTGCGCGAGGGATTGCCTTTTCTCTAGTAAATTTTTCAAAAAATAATTTTTTATTTTCAAAAATTTTAAATACGCCAGGGATTGCCTTTTCTATAGTAAATTTTTCAAAAATAATTTTCTACTGTCGCAAATTTTAATTACGCCAGGGATTGCCTTTTCTATAGTAAATTTTTCAAAAATAATTTTTTACTGTCGCAAGTTTTTAATTGCGCCAGGGATTGCCTTTCCTATAGTAAATTTTTCAAAAATTAATTTTTTACTGTCGCAAATTTTAGATACGCCAGGGATTGCCTTTTATATAGTAAATTTTTCAAAAAATATTTTTCTACTGTCGCAAATTTTAAATACGCCAGGGATTGCCTTTTCTATAGAAAATTTTTCACAAAATAATTTTTTTTTGTCGAAAATTTTAAATCCGCCAGGTTTTGCCTTTTCTATAGTAAATTTTTCAAAAAATAATTTTTTACTGTCGCAAATTTTAAATGCGCCAGGGATTGCCTTTTCTACAGTAAATTTTTCAAAAAATAATTTTTTACTGTCGCAAATTTTAATTGCGCCAGGGATTGCCTTTTCTATAGTAAATTTTTCAAAAATTAATTTTTTACTGTCGCAAATTTTAATTGCGCCAGGGATTGCATTTTCTATAGTAAATTTTTCAAAAAATAATTTTCTACTGTCGCAAATTTTAATTACGCCAGGGATTGCCTTTTCTATAGTAAATTTCTCAAAAAATAATTTTTTACTGTCGCAAATTTTAAAAACGCCAGGGATTGCCTTTTCTATAGTAGATTTTTTCAAAAAATAATTTTTTACTGTCGCAATTTTAAATATGCCAGGGATTGCCTTTTCTATAGTAAATTTTTCAAAAAATAATTTTTTACTGTCGCAAGTTTTAATTACGCCCAGGTTTTGCCTTTTATAGTAAATTTTTCAAAAAATAATTTTTTACTGTCGCAAATTTTAATTGCGCCAGGGATTGCCTTTTCTACAGTAAATTTTTCAAAAAATAATTTTTTACTGTCGCAAATTTTAATTGCGCCAGGGATTGCCTTTCTATAGTAAATTTTTCAAAAATTAATTTTTTACTGTCGCAAATTTTAATTGCGCCAGGGATTGCCTTTTCTACAGTAAATTATTCAAAAAATAATTTTTTACTGTCGCGAATTTTAAATACGCCAGGGATTGCCTTTTCTATAGTTAATTTTTCAAAAACTAATTTTTTACTGTCGCAAATTTTAAGTGCGCCAGGGATTGCCTTTTCTTCAGTAAATTTTTCAAAAAATAATGTTTTATTGTCGCAAGTTTTAATTGCGCCAAGGATTGCCTTTTCTCTAGTAAATTTTTCAAAAAATAATTTTCTACTGTCGCAAATTTTAATTACGCCAGGGATTGCCTTTTCTATAGTAAATTTTTCACAAATTAATTTTTTACTGTCGCAAATTTGAAATACGCCAGGGATTGCCTCTTCTATAGTAAATTTTTCTAAAAATAATTTTTTACTGTCGAAAATTTTAATTGCGCCAGGGATTGCCTTTCCTATAGTAAATTTTTCAAAAAATAATTTTTTATTTTCGAAAATTTTAAATACGCCAGCGATTGCCTTTTCTATAGTAAATTTTTCAAAAAATATTTTTCTACTGTCGCAAATTTTAAATACGCCAGGGATTGCCTTTTCTATAGAAAATTTTTCAAAAACTAATTTTTTACTGTCGCAAATTTTAATTACGCCAGGGATTGCCTTTTCTATAGTAAATTTTTCAAAAATTAATTTTTTACTGTCGCAAATTTGAAATACGCCAGGGATTGCCTCTTCTATAGTAAATTTTTCTAAAAATAATTTTTTACTGTCGAAAATTTTAATTGCGCCAGGGATTGCCTTTTCTATAGTAAATTTTTCAAAAAATTATTTTTTATTTTCAAAAATTTTAAATACGCCAGGGATTGCCTTTTCTATAGTAAATTTTTCAAAAAATAATTTTCTACTGTCGCAAATTTTAATTACCACCAGGGATTGCCTTTTCTATAGTAAATTTTTCAAAAATAATTTTTTACTGTCGCAAGTTTTAATTGCGCCAGGGATTGCCTTTCCTATAGTAAATTTTTCAAAAATTAATTTTTTACTGTCGCAAATTTTAAATACGCCAGGGATTGTCTTTTATATAGTAAATTTTTCAAAAAATATTTTTCTACTGTCGCAAATTTTAAATACGCCAGGGATTGCCTTTTCTATAGAAAATTTTTCACAAAATAATTTTTTTTTGTCGAAAATTTTAAATCCGCCAGGTTTTGCCTTTTCTATAGTAAATTTTTCAAAAAATAATTTTTTACTGTCGCAAATTTTAATTGCGCCAGGTATTGCCTTTTCTACAGTAAATTTTTCAAAAAATAATTTTTTACTGTCGCAAATTTTAATTGCGCCAGGGATTGCCTTTTCTATAGTAAATTTTTCAAAAATTAATTTTTTACTGCCGCAAATTTTAATTGCGCCAGGGATTGCCTTTTCTATAGTAAATTTTTCAAAAAATAATTTTCTACTGTCGCAAATTTTAATTACGCCAGGGATTGCCTTTTCTATAGTAAATTTCTCAAAAAATAATTTTTTACTGTCGCAAATTTTAAAAACGCCAGGGATTGCCTTTTCTATAGTAGATTTTTCAAAAAATAATTTTTAACTGTCGCAAATTTTAAATATGCCAGGGATTGCCTTTTCTATAGTAAATTTTTCAAAAAATAATTTTTTACTGTCGCAAGTTTTAATTACGCCAGGGATTGCCTTTTCTAAAGTAAATTTTTCAAAAAATAATTTTTTACTGTCGCAAGTTTTAATTGCGCCAGGGATTGCCTTTTATATAGTAAATTATTCAAAAAATAATTTTTTACTGTCGCAAATTTTAATTGCGCCAGGGATTGCCTTTTCTACAGTAAATTATTCAAAAAATAATTTTTTACTGTCGCGAATTTTAAATACGCCAGGGATTGCCTTTTCTATAGTTAATTTTTCAAAAACTAATTTTTTACTGTCGCAAATTTTAATTGCGCCAGGGATTGCCTTTTCTTCAGTAAATTTTTCAAAAAATAATTTTTTATTGTCGCAAGTTTTAATTGCGCCAAGGATTGCCTTTTCTCTAGTAAATTTTTCAAAAAATAATTTTCTACTGTCGCAAATTTTAATTACGCCAGGGATTGCCTTTTCTATAGTAAATTTTTCAAAAATTAATTTTTTTACTGTCGCAAATTTTAAATACGCCAGGGATTGCCTTTTCTATAGAAAATTTTTCGCAAAATAATTTTTTTTTTGTCGAAAATTTTAAATCCGCCAGGTTTTGCCTTTTCTATAGTAAATTTTTCAAAAAAATAATTTTTACTGTCGCAAATTTTAATTGCGCCAGGGATTGCCTTTTCTACAGTAAATTTTTCAAAAAATAATTTTTTACTGTCGCAAATTTTAATTGCGCCATGGATTGCCTTTTCTATAGTAAATTTTTCAAAAATTAATTTTTTACTGTCGCAAATTTTAATTGCGCCAGGGATTGCCTTTTCTACAGTAAATTATTCAAAAAATAATTTTTTACTGTCGCGAATTTTAAATACGCCAGGGATTGCCTTTTCTATAGTTAATTTTTCAAAAACTAATTTTTTACTGTCGCAAATTTTAATTCCGCCAGGGATTGCCTTTTCTTCAGTAAATTTTTCAAAAAATAATTTTTTATTGTCGCAAGTTTTAATTGCGCCAAGGATTGCCTTTTCTCTAGTAAATTTTTCAAAAAATAATTTTCTACTGTCGCAAATTTTAATTACGCCAGGGATTGCCTTTTCTATAGTAAATTTTTCACAAATTAATTTTTTACTGTCGCAAATTTGAAATACGCCAGGGATTGCCTCTTCTATAGTAAATTTTTCTAAAAATAATTTTTTACTGTCGAAAATTTTAATTGCGCCAGGGATTGCCTTTCCTATAGTAAATTTTTCAAAAAATAATTTTTTATTTTCGAAAATTTTAAATACGCCAGGGATTGCCTTTTCTATAGTAAATTTTTCAAAAAATATTTTTCTACTGTCGCAAATTTTAAATACGCCAGGGATTGCCTTTTCTATAGAAAATTTTTCACAAAATAATTTTTTTTTGTCGAAAATTTTAAATCCGCCAGGATTTGCCTTTTCCATAGTAAATTTTTCAAAAAATAATTTTTTACTGTCGCAAATTTTAATTGCGCCAGGGATTGCCTTTTCTACAGTAAATTTTTCAAAAAATAATTTTTTATTGTCGCAAATTTTAATTGCGCCAGGGATTGCCTTTTCTATAGTAAATTTTTCAAAAAATAATTTTTTCCTGTCGCAAATTTTAAAAACGCCAGGGATTGCCTTTTCTATAGTAAATTTTTCAAAAAATAATTTTTTACTGTCGCAAATTTTAATTGCGCCAGGGATTGCCTTCTCTACAGTAAATTATTCAAAAAATAATTTTTTACTGTCGCGAATTTTAAATACGCCAGGGATTGCCTTTTCTATAGTTAATTTTTCAAAAACTAATTTTTTACTGTCGCAAATTTTAATTGCGCCAGGGATTGCCTTTTCTTCAGTAAATTTTTCAAAAAATAATTTTTTATTGTCGCAAGTTTTAATTGCGCCAAGGATTGCCTTTTCTCTAGTAAATTTTTCAAAAAATAATTTTCTACTGTCGCAAATTTTAATTACGCCAGGGATTGCGTTTCTATAGTAAATTTTTCACAAATTAATTTTTTACTGTCGCAAATTTGAAATTCGCCAGGGATTGCCTCTTCTATAGTAAATTTTTCTAAAAATAATTTTTTACTGTCGAAAATTTTAATTGCGCCAGGGATTGCCTTTTCTATAGTAAATTTTTCAAAAAATAATTTTTTATTTTCAAAAATTTTAAATACGCAGGGATTGCCTTTTCTATAGTAAATTTTTCAAAAAATAATTTTCTACTGTCGCAAATTTTAATTACGCCAGGGATTGCCTTTTCTATAGTAAATTTTTCAAAAATAATTTTTACCTGTCGCAAGTTTTAATTGCGCCAGGGATTGCCTTTCCTATAGTAAATTTTTCAAAAATTAATTTTTTACTGTCGCAAATTTTAAATACGCCAGGGATTGCCTTTTATATAGTAAATTTTTCAAAAAATATTTTTCTTCTGTCGCAAATTTTAAATACGCCAGGGATTGCCTTTTCTATAGAAAATTTTTCACAAAATAATTTTTTTTTGTCGAAAATTTTAAATCCGCCAGGTTTTGCCTTTTCTATAGTAAATTTTTCAAAAAATAATTTTTTACTGTCGCAAATTTTAATTGCGCCAGGGATTGCCTTTTCTACAGTAAATTTTTCAAAAAATAATTTTTTACTGTCGCAAATTTTAATTGCGCCAGGGATTGCCTTTTCTATAGTAAATTTTTCAAAAATTAATTTTTTACTGTCGCAAATTTTAATTGCGCCAGGGATTGCCTTTTCTATAGTAAATTTTTCAAAAAATAATTTTCTACTGTCGCAAATTTTAATTACGCCAGGGATTGCCTTTTCTATAGTAAATTTCTCAAAAAATAATTTTTTACTGTCGCAAATTTTAAAAACGCCAGGGATTGCCTTTTCTATAGTAGATTTTTCAAAAAATAATTTTCTACTGTCGCAAAATTTAATTACGCTAGGGATTGCCTTTTCTATAGTAAATTTTTCACAAATTAATTTTTTACTGTCGCAAATTTGAAATACGCCAGGGATTGCCTCTTCTATAGTAAATTTTTCTAAAAATAATTTTTTACTGTCGATAATATTAATTGCGCCAGGGATTGCCTTTTCTATAGTAAATTTTTCAAAAAATAATTTTTTATTTTCAAAAATTTTAAATACGCCAGGGATTGCCTTTTCTATAGTAAATTTTTCAAAAAATAATTTTCTACTGTCGCAAATTTTAATAACGCCAGGGATTGCCTTTTCTATAGTAAATTTTTCAAAAATAATTTTTTACTGTCGCAAGTTTTAATTGCGCCAGGGATTGCCTTTCTTATAGTAAATTTTTCAAAAATTAATTTTTTACTGTTGCAAATTTTAAATACGCCAGGGATTGCCTTTTATATAGTAAATTTTTCAAAAAATATTTTTCTACTGTCGCAAATTTTAAATACGCCAGGGATTGCCTTTTCTATAGAAAATTTTTCAGAAAATAATTTTTTTTTGTCGAAAATTTTAAATCCGCCAGGTTTTGCCTTTTCTATAGTAAATTTTTCAGAAAATAATTTTTTACTGTCGCAAATTTTAATTGCGCCAGGGATTGCCTTTTCTACAGTAAATTTTTCAAAAAATTGCCTTTTTACAGTAAATTTTTCAAAAAATATTTTTTTAATGTCGCAAGTTTTAATTGCGCCAGGGATTGCCTTTTCTATAGTAAATTTTTCAAAAACTAATTTCTAACTGTCGCAAATTTTAATTACACCAGGGATTGCCTTTTCTATAGTAAATTTTTCAAAAAAATTTTTTTACTGTCGCAAATTTTAAATACGCCAGGGATTGCCTTTTCTATAGTAAATTTTTCAAAAAATAATTTTTTACTGTCGCAAATTTTAATTGCGCCAGGGATTGCCTTTTCTATAGTAAATTTTTCAAAAAAATAATTTTCTACTGTCGCAAATTTTAATTGCGCCAGGGATTGCATTTTCTACAGTAAATTTTTCAAAAAAATAATTTTTTACTGTCGCAAGTTTTAAATACGCCAGGGATAGCCTTTTCTATAGTAAATTTTTCAAAAAATAATTTTTTACTGTCGCAAGGTTTAATTGCGCCAGGGATTGCCTTTTCTACAGTAAATTTTTCAAAAAATAATTTTTTACTGTCGCAAGTTTTAAATACGCCAGGGATTGCCTTTTCTATAGTAAATTTTTCAAAAAATAATTTTCTACTGTCGCAAATTTTAATTACGCCAGGGATTGCCTTTTCTATAGTAAATTTTTCACAAATTAATTTTTTACTGTCGCAAATTTGAAATACGCCAGGGATTGCCTCTTCTATAGTAAATTTTTCTAAAAATAATTTTTTACTGTCGAAAATTTTAATTGCGCCAGGGATTGCCTTTCCTATAGTAAATTTTTCAAAAAATAATTTTTTATTTTCGAAAATTTTAAATACGCCAGGGATTGCCTTTTCTATAGTAAATTTTTCAAAAAATATTTTTCTACTGTCGCAAATTTTAAATACGCCAGGGATTGCCTTTTCTATAGAAAATTTTTCACAAAATAATTTTTTTTTGTCGAAAATTTTAAATCCGCCAGGGTTTGCCTTTTCCATAGTAAATTTTTCAAAAAATAATTTTTTACTGTCGCAAATTTTAATTGCGCCAGGGATTGCCTTTTCTACAGTAAATTTTTCAAAAATAATTTTTTATTGTCGCAAATTTTAATTGCGCCAGGGATTGCCTTTTCTATAGTAAATTTTTCAAAAAATAATTTTTTTCCTGTCGCAAATTTTAAAAAACGCCAGGGATTGCCTTTTCTATAGTAAATTTTTCAAAAAATAATTTTTTACTGTCGCAAATTTTAATTGCGCCAGGGATTGCCTTCTCTACAGTAAATTATTCAAAAAATAATTTTTTACTGTCGCGAATTTTAAATACGCCAGGGATTGCCTTTTCTATAGTTAATTTTTCAAAAACTAATTTTTTACTGTCGCAAATTTTAATTGCGCCAGGGATTGCCTTTTCTTCAGTAAATTTTTCAAAAAATAATTTTTTATTGTCGCAAGTTTTAATTGCGCCAAGGATTGCCTTTTCTCTAGTAAATTTTTCAAAAAATAATTTTCTACTGTCGCAAATTTTAATTACGCCAGGGATTGCGTTTTCTATAGTAAATTTTTCACAAATTAATTTTTTACTGTCGCAAATTTGAAATTCGCCAGGGATTGCCTCTTCTATAGTAAATTTTTCTAAAAATAATTTTTTACTGTCGAAAATTTTAATTGCGCCAGGGATTGCCTTTTCTATAGTAAATTTTTCAAAAAATAATTTTTTATTTTCAAAAATTTTAAATACGCCAGGGATTGCCTTTTCTATAGTAAATTTTTCAAAAAATAATTTTCTACTGTCGCAAATTTTAATTACGCCAGGGATTGCCTTTTCTATAGTAAATTTTTCAAAAATAATTTTTTACTGTCGCAAGTTTTAATTGCGCCAGGGATTGCCTTTCCTATAGTAAATTTTTCAAAAATTAATTTTTTACTGTCGCAAATTTTAAATACGCCAGGGATTGCCTTTTATATAGTAAATTTTTCAAAAAATATTTTTCTTCTGTCGCAAATTTTAAATACGCCAGGGATTGCCTTTTCTATAGAAAATTTTTCACAAAATAATTTTTTTTTGTCGAAAATTTTAAATCCGCCAGGTTTTGCCTTTTCTATAGTAAATTTTTCAAAAAATAATTTTTTACTGTCGCAAATTTTAATTGCGCCAGGGATTGCCTTTTCTACAGTAAATTTTTCAAAAAATAATTTTTTACTGTCGCAAATTTTAATTGCGCCAGGGATTGCCTTTTCTATAGTAAATTTTTCAAAAATTAATTTTTTACTGTCGCAAATTTTAATTGCGCCAGGGATTGCCTTTTCTATAGTAAATTTTTCAAAAAATAATTTTCTACTGTCGCAAATTTTAATTACGCCAGGGATTGCCTTTTCTATAGTAAATTTCTCAAAATATTATTTTTTACTGTCGCAAATTTTAAAAACGCCAGGGATTGCCTTTTCTATAGTAGATTTTTCAAAAAATAATTTTCTACTGTCGCAAAATTTAATTACGCTAGGGATTGCCTTTTCTATAGTAATTTTTCACAAATTAATTTTTTACTGTCGCAAATTTGAAATACGCCAG
>CAWVNZ010001913.1:0-35796 GCA_963930735.1 Dioctria linearis | reverse complement strand
CAAATTTTAATTACGCCAGGGATTGCCTTTTCTATAGTAAATTATTCAAAAAATAATTTTATACTGTCGCAAATTTTAATTACGCCAGGGATTGCCTTTTCTATAGTAAATTATTCAAAAAATAATTTTATACTGTCGCAAATTTTAATTACGCCAGGGATTGCCTTTTCTATAGTAAATTATTCAAAAAATAATTTTTTACTATCGCAAGTTTTAATTGCGCCAGGGATTGCCTTTTCTACAGTAAATTTTGCAAAAAATAATTTTTTACTGTCGCAAATTTTAATTGCGCCAAGGATTGCCTATTCTATAGTAAACTTTTCAAGTAATAATTTTCTACTGTCGCAAATTTTAATTACGCCAGGGATTGCCTTTTCTATAGTAAATTATTCAAAAAATAATTTTCTACTGTCGCAAATTTTAATTGCGCCAGGGATTGCCTTTTCTATAGTAAATTATTCAAAAAATAATTTTTTACTGTCGCAAATTTTAAATATCCCAGGGATTGCCTTTTCTATAGTAAATTATTCAAAAAATAATTTTATACTGTCGCAAATTTTAATTACGCCAGGGATTGCCTTTTCTATAGTAAATTATTCAAAAAATAATTTTCAACTGTCGCAAATTTTAAATATCCCAGGGATTGCCTTTTCTATAGTAAATTTCTCACAAATTAATTTTTTACTGTCGCAAATTTTAATTGCGCCAGGGATTGCCTTTTCTATAGTAAATTATTCAAAAAATAATTTTCAACTGTCGCAAATTTCAAATTCGCCAGGGATTGCCTTTTCTATAGTAAATTATTCAAAAAATAATTTTATACTGTCGCAAATTTTAATTGCGCCAGGGATTGCGTTTTCTATAGTAAATTATTCAAAAAATAATTTTCAACTGTCGCAAATTTTAGTTACGCCAGGGATTGCCTTTTCTATAGTAAATTATTCAAAAAATAATTTTCAACTGTCGCAAATTTCAAATCCGCCTGGGATTGCCTTTTCTATAGTAAATTATTCAAAAAATAATTTTCAACTGTCGCAAATTTTAATTACGCCAGGGATTGCCTTTTCTATAGTAAATTATTCAAAAAATAATTTTCAACTGTCGCAAATTTTAATTACGCCAGGGATTGCCTTTTCTATAGTAAATTATTCAAAAAATAATTTTCTACTGTCGCAAATTTTAATTACGCCAGGGATTGCCTTTTCTATAGTAAATTATTCAAAAAATAATTTTCTACTGTCGCAAATTTTAATTACGCCAGGGATTGCCTTTTCTATAGTAAATTATTCAAAAAATTATTTTATACTGTCGCAAATTTTAATTGCGCCAGGGATTGCCTTGTTTATAGTAAATTATTCAAAAAATAATTTTTTACTGTCGCAAATTTTAAATATCCCAGGGATTGCCTTTTCTATAGTAAATTATTCAAAAAATAATTTTATACTGTCGCAAATTTTAATTACGCCAGGGATTGCCTTTTCTATAGCAAATTATTCAAAAAATAATTTTCAACTGTCGCAAATTTTAAATATCCCAGGGATTGCCTTTTCTATAGTAAATTTCTCACAAATTAATTTTTTACTGTCGCAAATTTTAATTGCGCCAGGGATTGCCTTTTCTATAGTAAATTATTCAAAAAATAATTTTCAACTGTCGCAAATTTCAAATTCGCCAGGGATTGCCTTTTCTATAGTAAATTATTCAAAAAATAATTTTATACTGTCGCAAATTTTAATTGCGCCAGGGATTGCCTTTTCTATAGTAAAATATTCAAAAAATAATTTTCAACTGTCGCAAATTTTAATTACGCCAGGGATTGCCTTTTCTATAGTAAATTATTCAAAAAATAATTTTCAACTGTCGCAAATTTCAAATCCGCCAGGGATTGCCTTTTCTATAGTAAATTATTCAAAAAATAATTTTCAACTGTCGCAAATTTAAATTACGCCAGGGATTGCCTTTTCTATAGTAAATTATTCAAAAAATAATTTTCAACTGTCGCAAATTTTAATTACGCCAGGGATTGCCTTTTCAATAGTAAATTATTCAAAAAATAATTTTCTACTGTCGCAAATTTTAATTACGCCAGGGATTGCCTTTTCTATAGTAAATTATTCAAAAAATAATTTTCTACTGTCGCAAATTTTAATTACGCCAGGGATTGCCTTTTCTATAGTAAATTATTCAAAAAATTATTTTATACTGTCGCAAATTTTAAGTGCGCCAGGGATTGCCTTTTCTATAGTAAATTATTCAAAAAATAATTTTTTACTGTCGCAATTTTTAATTGCGCCAGGGATTGCCTTTTCTATAGTAAATTATTCAAAAAATAATTTTCAATTGTCGCAAATTTTAATTACGCCAGGGATTGCCTTTTCTATAGTAAATTATTCAAAAAATAATTTTTTACTGTCGCAAATTTTAATTACGCCAGGGATTGCCTTTTCTATAGTAAATTATTCAAAAAATAATTTTCAACTGTCGCAAATTTTAATTACGCCAGGGATTGCCTTTTCTATAGTAAACTTTTCAAAAAATAATTTTCTACTGTCGCAAATTTTCATTACGCCAGGGATTGCCTTTTCTATAGTAAATTATTCAAAAAATAATTTTCTACTGTCGCAAATTTTAATTTCGCCAGGGATTGCCTTTTCTATAGTAAATTATTCAAAAAATAATTTTCAACTGTCGCAAATTTTAATTACGCCAGGGATTGCCTTTTCTATAGTAAATTATTCAAAAAATAATTTTTTACTGTCGAAAATTTTAATTACGCCAGGGATTGCCTTTTCTATAGTAAATTATTCAAAAAATAATTTTATACTGTCGCAAATTTTAATTACGCCAGGGATTGCCTTTTCTATAGTAAATTATTCAAAAAATAATTTTCTACTGTCGCAAATTTTAATTACGCCAGGGATTGCCTTTTCTATAGTAAATTATTCAAAAAAATATTTTATACTGTCGCAAATTTTAAGTGCGCCAGGGATTGCCTTTTCTATAGTAAATTATTCAAAAAATAATTTTTTACTGTCGCAATTTTTAATTGCGCCAGGGATTGCCTTTTCTATAGTAAATTATTCAAAAAATAATTTTCAATTGTCGCAAATTTTAATTACGCCAGGGATTGCCTTTTCTATAGTAAATTATTCAAAAAATAATTTTATACTGTCGCAAATTTTAATTACGCCAGGGATTGCCTTTTCTATAGTAAATTATTCAAAAAATAATTTTCAACTGTCGCAAATTTTAAATATCCCAGGGATTGCCTTTTCTATAGTAAATTTCTCACAAATTAATTTTTTACTGTCGCAAATTTTAATTGCGCCAGGGATTGCCTTTTCTATAGTAAATTATTCAAAAAATAATTTTCAACTGTCGCAAATTTCAAATTCGCCAGGGATTGCCTTTTCTATAGTAAATTATTCAAAAAATAATTTTATACTGTCGCAAATTTTAATTGCGCCAGGGATTGCGTTTTCTATAGTAAATTATTCAAAAAATAATTTTCAACTGTCGCAAATTTTAATTACGCCAGGGATTGCCTTTTCTATAGTAAATTATTCAAAAAATAATTTTCAACTGTCGCAATTTTCAAATCCGCCTGGGATTGCCTTTTCTATAGTAAATTATTCAAAAAATAATTTTTTACTGTCGCAAATTTTAAATATCCCAGGGATTGCCTTTTCTATAGTAAATTATTCAAAAAATAATTTTATACTGTCGCAAATTTTAATTACACCAGGGATTGCCTTTTCTATAGTAAATTATTCAAAAAATAATTTTCAACTGTCGCAAATTTTAAATATCCCAGGGATTGCCTTTTCTATAGTAAATTTCTCACAAATTAATTTTTTACTGTCGCAAATTTTAATTGCGCCAGGGATTGCCTTTTCTATAGTAAATTATTCAAAAAATAATTTTCAACTGTCGCAAATTTCAAATTCGCCAGGGATTGCCTTTTCTATAGTAAATTATTCAAAAAATAATTTTATACTGTCGCAAATTTTAATTGCGCCAGGGATTGCGTTTTCTATAGTAAATTATTCAAAAAATAATTTTCAACTGTCGCAAATTTTAATTACGCCAGGGATTGCCTTTTCTATAGTAAATTATTCAAAAAATAATTTTCAACTGTCGCAAATTTCAAATCCGCCTGGGATTGCCTTTTCTATAGTAAATTATTCAAAAAATAATTTTCAACTGTCGCAAATTTTAATTACGCCAGGGATTGCCTTTTCTATAGTAAATTATTCAAAAAATAATTTTCAACTGTCGCAAATTTTAATTACGCCAGGGATTGCCTTTTCTATAGTAAATTATTCAAAAAATAATTTTCTACTGTCGCAAATTTTAATTACGCCAGGGATTGCCTTTTCTATAGTAAATTATTCAAAAAATAATTTTCTACTGTCGCAAATTTTAATTACGCCAGGGATTGCCTTTTCTATAGTAAATTATTCAAAAAATTATTTTATACTGTCGCAAATTTTAATTGCGCCAGGGATTGCCTTGTTTATAGTAAATTATTCAAAAAATAATTTTTTACTGTCGCAAATTTTAAATATCCCAGGGATTGCCTTTTCTATAGTAAATTATTCAAAAAATAATTTTATACTGTCGCAAATTTTAATTACGCCAGGGATTGCCTTTTCTATAGCAAATTATTCAAAAAATAATTTTCAACTGTCGCAAATTTTAAATATCCCAGGGATTGCCTTTTCTATAGTAAATTTCTCACAAATTAATTTTTTACTGTCGCAAATTTTAATTGCGCCAGGGATTGCCTTTTCTATAGTAAATTATTCAAAAAATAATTTTCAACTGTCGCAAATTTCAAATTCGCCAGGGATTGCCTTTTCTATAGTAAATTATTCAAAAAATAATTTTATACTGTCGCAAATTTTAATTGCGCCAGGGATTGCCTTTTCTATAGTAAAATATTCAAAAAATAATTTTCAACTGTCGCAAATTTTAATTACGCCAGGGATTGCCTTTTCTATAGTAAATTATTCAAAAAATAATTTTCAACTGTCGCAAATTTCAAATCCGCCAGGGATTGCCTTTTCTATAGTAAATTATTCAAAAAATAATTTTCAACTGTCGCAAATTTAAATTACGCCAGGGATTGCCTTTTCTATAGTAAATTATTCAAAAAATAATTTTCAACTGTCGCAAATTTTAATTACGCCAGGGATTGCCTTTTCAATAGTAAATTATTCAAAAAATAATTTTCTACTGTCGCAAATTTTAATTACGCCAGGGATTGCCTTTTCTATAGTAAATTATTCAAAAAATAATTTTCTACTGTCGCAAATTTTAATTACGCCAGGGATTGCCTTTTCTATAGTAAATTATTCAAAAAATTATTTTATACTGACGCAAATTTTAAGTGCGCCAGGGATTGCCTTTTCTATAGTAAATTATTCAAAAAATAATTTTTTACTGTCGCAATTTTTAATTGCGCCAGGGATTGCCTTTTCTATAGTAAATTATTCAAAAAATAATTTTCAATTGTCGCAAATTTTAATTACGCCAGGGATTGCCTTTTCTATAGTAAATTATTCAAAAAATAATTTTTTACTGTCGCAAATTTTAATTACGCCAGGGATTGCCTTTTCTATAGTAAATTATTCAAAAAATAATTTTCAACTGTCGCAAATTTTAATTACGCCAGGGATTGCCTTTTCTATAGTAAACTTTTCAAAAAATAATTTTCTACTGTCGCAAATTTTCATTACGCCAGGGATTGCCTTTTCTATAGTAAATTATTCAAAAAATAATTTTCTACTGTCGCAAATTTTAATTTCGCCAGGGATTGCCTTTTCTATAGTAAATTATTCAAAAAATAATTTTCAACTGTCGCAAATTTTAATTACGCCAGGGATTGCCTTTTCTATAGTAAATTATTCAAAAAATAATTTTTTACTGTCGAAAATTTTAATTACGCCAGGGATTGCCTTTTCTATAGTAAATTATTCAAAAAATAATTTTATACTGTCGCAAATTTTAATTACGCCAGGGATTGCCTTTTCTATAGTAAATTATTCAAAAAATAATTTTCTACTGTCGCAAATTTTAATTACGCCAGGGATTGCCTTTTCTATAGTAAATTATTCAAAAAAATATTTTATACTGTCGCAAATTTTAAGTGCGCCAGGGATTGCCTTTTCTATAGTAAATTATTCAAAAAATAATTTTTTACTGTCGCAATTTTTAATTGCGCCAGGGATTGCCTTTTCTATAGTAAATTATTCAAAAAATAATTTTCAATTGTCGCAAATTTTAATTACGCCAGGGATTGCCTTTTCTATAGTAAATTATTCAAAAAATAATTTTTTACTGTCGCAAATTTTAATTACGCCAGGGATTGCCTTTTCTATAGTAAATTATTCAAAAAATAATTTTCAACTGTCGCAAATTTTAATTACGCCAGGGATTGCCTTTTCTATAGTAAACTTTTCAAAAAATAATTTTCTACTGTCGCAAATTTTCATTACGCCAGGGATTGCCTTTTCTATAGTAAATTATTCAAAAAATAATTTTCTACTGTCGCAAATTTTAATTTCGCCAGGGATTGCCTTTTCTATAGTAAATTATTCAAAAAATAATTTTCAACTGTCGCAAATTTTAATTACGCCAGGGATTGCCTTTTCTATAGTAAATTATTCAAAAAATAATTTTTTACTGTCGAAAATTTTAATTACGCCAGGGATTGCCTTTTCTATAGTAAATTATTCAAAAAATAATTTTATACTGTCGCAAATTTTAATTACGCCAGGGATTGCCTTTTCTATAGTAAATTATTCAAAAAATAATTTTCTACTGTCGCAAATTTTAATTACGCCAGGGATTGCCTTTTCTATAGTAAATTATTCAAAAAATAATTTTATACTGTCGCAAATTTTAATTACGCCAGGGATTGCCTTTTCTATAGTAAATTATTCAAAAAATAATTTTATAATGTCGCAAATTTTAATTACGCCAGGGATTGCCTTTTCTATAGTAAATTATTCAAAAAATAATTTTTTACTATCGCAAGTTTTAATTGCGCCAGGGATTGCCTTTTCTACAGTAAATTTTGCAAAAAATAATTTTTTACTGTCGCAAATTTTAATTGCGCCAAGGATTGCCTATTCTATAGTAAACTTTTCAAGTAATAATTTTCTACTGTCGCAAATTTTAATTACGCCAGGGATTGCCTTTTCTATAGTAAATTATTCAAAAAATAATTTTCTACTGTCGCAAATTTTAATTGCGCCAGGGATTGCCTTTTCTATAGTAAATTATTCAAAAAATAATTTTTTACTGTCGCAAATTTTAAATATCCCAGGGATTGCCTTTTCTATAGTAAATTATTCAAAAAATAATTTTATACTGTCGCAAATTTTAATTACGCCAGGGATTGCCTTTTCTATAGTAAATTATTCAAAAAATAATTTTCAACTGTCGCAAATTTTAAATATCCCAGGGATTGCCTTTTCTATAGTAAATTTCTCACAAATTAATTTTTTACTGTCGCAAATTTTAATTGCGCCAGGGATTGCCTTTTCTATAGTAAATTATTCAAAAAATAATTTTCAACTGTCGCAAATTTCAAATTCGCCAGGGATTGCCTTTTCTATAGTAAATTATTCAAAAAATAATTTTATACTGTCGCAAATTTTAATTGCGCCAGGGATTGCGTTTTCTATAGTAAATTATTCAAAAAATAATTTTCAACTGTCGCAAATTTTAATTACGCCAGGGATTGCCTTTTCTATAGTAAATTATTCAAAAAATAATTTTCAACTGTCGCAAATTTCAAATCCGCCTGGGATTGCCTTTTCTATAGTAAATTATTCAAAAAATAATTTTCAACTGTCGCAAATTTTAATTACGCCAGGGATTGCCTTTTCTATAGTAAATTATTCAAAAAATAATTTTCAACTGTCGCAAATTTTAATTACGCCAGGGATTGCCTTTTCTATAGTAAATTATTAAAAAAATAATTTTCTACTGTCGCAAATTTTAATTACGCCAGGGATTGCCTTTTCTATAGTAAATTATTCAAAAAATAATTTTCTACTGTCGCAAATTTTAATTACGCCAGGGATTGCCTTTTCTATAGTAAATTATTCAAAAAATAATTTTATACTGTCGCAAATTTTAATTGCGCCAGGGATTGCCTTTTTTATAGTAAGTTATTCAAAAAATAATTTTTTACTGTCGCAAATTTTAAATATCCCAGGGATTGCCTTTTCTATAGTAAATTATTCAAAAAATAATTTTATACTGTCGCAAATTTTAATTACGCCAGGGATTGCCTTTTCTATAGCAAATTATTCAAAAAATAATTTTCAACTGTCGCAAATTTTAAATATCCCAGGGATTGCCTTTTCTATAGTAAATTTCTCACAAATTAATTTTTTACTGTCGCAAATTTTAATTGCGCCAGGGATTGCCTTTTCTATAGTAAATTATTCAAAAAATAATTTTCAACTGTCGCAAATTTCAAATTCGCCAGGGATTGCCTTTTCTATAGTAAATTAATCAAAAAATAATTTTATACTGTCGCAAATT
Source organism: Dioctria linearis (assembly GCA_963930735.1). Classification (NCBI taxonomy): domain Eukaryota; kingdom Metazoa; phylum Arthropoda; class Insecta; order Diptera; family Asilidae; genus Dioctria; species Dioctria linearis. The sequence continues at coordinate 27,234 of CAWVNZ010001913.1, read as the reverse complement.
TTAATTGCGCCAGGGATTGCCTTTTCTATAGTAAAATATTCAAAAAATAATTTTCAACTGTCGCAAATTTTAATTACGCCAGGGATTGCCTTTTCTATAGTAAATTATTCAAAAAATAATTTTCAACTGTCGCAAATTTCAAATCCGCCAGGGATTGCCTTTTCTATAGTAAATTATTCAAAAAATAATTTTCAACTGTCGCAAATTTAAATTACGCCAGGGATTGCCTTTTCTATAGTAAATTATTCAAAAAATAATTTTCAACTGTCGCAAATTTTAATTACGCCAGGGATTGCCTTTTCAATAGTAAATTATTCAAAAAATAATTTTCTACTGTCGCAAATTTTAATTACGCCAGGGATTGCCTTTTCTATGGTAAATTATTCAAAAAATAATTTTCTACTGTCGCAAATTTTAATTACGCCAGGGATTGCCTTTTCTATAGTAAATTATTCAAAAAATTATTTTATACTGTCGCAAATTTTAAGTGCGCCAGGGATTGCCTTTTCTATAGTAAATTATTCAAAAAATAATTTTTTACTGTCGCAATTTTTAATTGCGCCAGGGATTGCCTTTTCTATAGTAAATTATTCAAAAAATAATTTTCAATTGTCGCAAATTTTAATTACGCCAGGGATTGCCTTTTCTATAGTAAATTATTCAAAAAATAATTTTTTACTGTCGCAAATTTTAATTACGCCAGGGATTGCCTTTTCTATAGTAAATTATTCAAAAAATAATTTTCAACTGTCGCAAATTTTAATTACGCCAGGGATTGCCTTTTCTATAGTAAACTTTACAAAAAATAATTTTCTACTGTCGCAAATTTTCATTACGCCAGGGATTGCCTTTTCTATAGTAAATTATTCAAAAAATAATTTTCTACTGTCGCAAATTTTAATTTCGCCAGGGATTGCCTTTTCTATAGTAAATTATTCAAAAAATAATTTTCAACTGTCGCAAATTTTAATTACGCCAGGGATTGCCTTTTCTATAGTAAATTATTCAAAAAATAATTTTATACTGTCGCAAATTTTAATTACGCCAGGGATTGCCTTTTCTATAGTAAATTATTCAAAAAATAATTTTCTACTGTCGCAAATTTTAATTACGCCAGGGATTGCCTTTTCTATAGTAAATTATTCAAAAATTAATTTTCTACTGTCGCAAATTTTAATTACGCCAGGGATTGCCTTTTCTATAGTAAATTATTCAAAAAATAATTTTCAACTGTCGCAAATTTTAAATACGCCAGGGATTGCCTTTTCTATAGTAAATTATTCAAAAAATAATTTTCAACTGTCGCAAATTTTAATTACGCCAGGGATTGCCTTTTCTATAGTAAATTATTCAAAAAATAATTTTATACTGTCGCAAATTTTAATTACGCCAGGGATTGCCTTTTCTATAGTAAATTATTCAAAAAATAATTTTATACTGTCGCAAATTTTAATTACGCCAGGGATTGCCTTTTCTATAGTAAATTATTCAAAAAATAATTTTTTACTATCGCAAGTTTTAATTGCGCCAGGGATTGCCTTTTCTACAGTAAATTTTGCAAAAAATAATTTTTTACTGTCGCAAATTTTAATTGCGCCAAGGATTGCCTATTCTATAGTAAACTTTTCAAGTAATAATTTTCTACTGTCGCAAATTTTAATTACGCCAGGGATTGCCTTTTCTATAGTAAATTATTCAAAAAATAATTTTCTACTGTCGCAAATTTTAATTGCGCCAGGGATTGCCTTTTCTATAGTAAATTATTCAAAAAATAATTTTTTACTGTCGCAAATTTTAAATATCCCAGGGATTGCCTTTTCTATAGTAAATTATTCAAAAAATAATTTTATACTGTCGCAAATTTTAATTACGCCAGGGATTGCCTTTTCTATAGTAAATTATTCAAAAAATAATTTTCAACTGTCGCAAATTTTAAATATCCCAGGGATTGCCTTTTCTATAGTAAATTTCTCACAAATTAATTTTTTACTGTCGCAAATTTTAATTGCGCCAGGGATTGCCTTTTCTATAGTAAATTATTCAAAAAATAATTTTCAACTGTCGCAAATTTCAAATTCGCCAGGGATTGCCTTTTCTATAGTAAATTATTCAAAAAATAATTTTATACTGTCGCAAATTTTAATTGCGCCAGGGATTGCGTTTTCTATAGTAAATTATTCAAAAAATAATTTTCAACTGTCGCAAATTTTAATTACGCCAGGGATTGCCTTTTCTATAGTAAATTATTCAAAAAATAATTTTCAACTGTCGCAAATTTCAAATCCGCCTGGGATTGCCTTTTCTATAGTAAATTATTCAAAAAATAATTTTCAACTGTCGCAAATTTTAATTACGCCAGGGATTGCCTTTTCTATAGTAAATTATTCAAAAAATAATTTTCAACTGTCGCAAATTTTAATTACGCCAGGGATTGCCTTTTCTATAGTAAATTATTCAAAAAATAATTTTCTACTGTCGCAAATTTTAATTACGCCAGGGATTGCCTTTTCTATAGTAAATTATTCAAAAAATAATTTTCTACTGTCGCAAATTTTAATTACGCCAGGGATTGCCTTTTCTATAGTAAATTATTCAAAAAATAATTTTATACTGTCGCAAATTTTAAGTGCGCCAGGGATTGCCTTTTCTATAGTAAATTATTCAAAAAATAATTTTTTACTGTCGCAATTTTTAATTGCGCCAGGGATTGCCTTTTCTATAGTAAATTATTCAAAAAATAATTTTCAACTGTCGCAAATTTTAATTACGCCAGGGATTGCCTTTTCTATAGTAAATTATTCAAAAAATAATTTTTTACTGTCGCAAATTTTAATTACGCCAGGGATTGCCTTTTCTATAGTAAATTATTCAAAAAATAATTTTCAACTGTCGCAAATTTTAATTACGCCAGGGATTGCCTTTTCTATAGTAAACTTTTCAAAAAATAATTTTCTACTGTCGCAAATTTTCACTACGCCAGGGATTGCCTTTTCTATAGAAAATTATTCAAAAAATAATTTTCTACTGTCGCAAATTTTAATTTCGCCAGGGATTGCCTTTTCTATAGTAAATTATTCAAAAAATAATTTTCTACTGTCGCAAATTTTAATTACGCCAGGGATTGCCTTTTCTATAGTAAATTATTCAAAAAATAATTTTCAACTGTCGCAAATTTTAATTACGCCAGGGATTGCCTTTTCTATAGTAAATTATTCAAAAAATAATTTTTTACTGTCGCAAATTTTAATTACGCCAGGGATTGCCTTTTCTATAGTAAATTATTCAAAAAATAATTTTTTACTGTCGCAAATTTCAAATCCGCCAGGGATTGCCTTTTCTATAGTAAATTATTCAAAAAATAATTTTCTACTGTCGCAAATTTTAATTACACCGGGGATTGCCTTTTCTATAGTAAATTATTCAAAAAATAATTTTCTACTGTCGCAAATTTTAATTACGCCAGGGATTGCCTTTTCTATAGTAAGTTATTCAAAAAATAATTTTATACTGTCGCAAATTTTAATTACGCCAGGGATTGCCTTTTCTATAGTAAATTATTCAAAAAATAATTTTCAACTGTCGCAAATTTTAATTGCGCCAGGGATTGCCTTTTCTATAGTAAATTATTCAAAAAATAATTTTCAACTGTCGCAACTTTTAATTGCGCCAGGGATTGCCTTTCCTATAGTAAATTATTCAAAAAATAATTTTTTACTGTCGCAAATTTTAAGTGCGCCAGGGATTGCCTTTTCTATAGTAAATTATTCAAAAAATAATTTTTTACTGTCGCAAATTTTAAGTGCGCCAGCGATTGCCTTTTCTATAGTAAATTATTCAAAAAATAATTTTATACTGTCGCAAATTTTAATTACGCCAGGGATTGCCTTTCCTATAGTAAATTATTCAAAAAATAATTTTCTACTGTCGCAAATTTTAATTACGCCAGGGATTGCCTTTTCTATAGTAAATTATTCAAAAATTAATTTTCTACTGTCGCAAATTTTAATTACGCCAGGGATTGCCTTTTCTATAGTAAATTATTCAAAAAATAATTTTCAACTGTCGCAAATTTTAAATACGCCAGGGATTGCCTTTTCTATAGTAAATTATTCAAAAAATAATTTTCAACTGTCGCAAATTTTAATTACGCCAAGGATTGCCTTTTCTATAGTAAATTATTCAAAAAATAATTTTATACTGTCGCAAATTTTAATTACGCCAGGGATTGCCTTTTCTATAGTAAATTATTCAAAAAATAATTTTTTACTGTCGCAAATTTTAATTACGCCAGGCATTGCCTTTTCTATAGTAAATTATTCAATAAATAATTTTATACTGTCGCAAATTTTAATTACGCCAGGGATTGCCTTTTCTATAGTAAATTATTCAAAAAATAATTTTCTACTGTCGCAAATTTTAATTACGCCAGGGATTGCCTTTTCTATAGTAAATTATTCAAAAAATAATTTTTTACTGTCGCAAATTTTAAGTGCGCCAGTGATTGCCTTTTCTATAGTAAATTATTCAAAAAATAATTTTCAACTGTCGCAAATTTTAATTGCGCCAGGGATTGCCTTTTCTATAGTAAATTTTGCAAAAAAATAATTTTCAACTGTCGCAAATTTTAATTGCGCCAGGGATTGCCTTTTCTATAGTAAATTATTCAAAAAATAATTTTATACTGTCGCAAATTTTAAATACGCCAGGGATTGCCTTTTCTATAGTAAACTTTTCAAAAAATAATTTTTTACTGTCGCAAATTTTAAATATCCCAGGGATTGCCTTTTCTATAGTAAATTATTCAAAAAATAATTTTATACAGTCGCAAATTTTAATTACGCCAGGGATTGCCTTTTCTATAGTAAATTATTCAAAAAATAATTTTCAACTGTCGCAAATTTTAAATATCCCAGGGATTGCCTTTTCTATAGTAAATTTCTCACAAATTAATTTTTTACTGTCGCAAATTTTAATTGCGCCAGGGATTGCCCGTTCTGTAGTAAATTATTCAAAAAATTATTTTCAACTGTCGCAAATTTCAAATTCGCCAGGGATTGCCTTTTCTATAGTAAATTATTCAAAAAATAATTTTATACTGTCGCAAATTTTAATTGCGCCAGGGATTGCCTTTTCTATAGTAAATTATTCAAAAAATAATTTTCAACTGTCGCAAATTTTAATTACGCCAGGGATTGCCTTTTCTATAGTAAATTATTCAAAAAATAATTTTCAACTGTCGCAAATTTCAAATCCGCCAGGGATTGCCTTTTCTATAGTAAATTATTCAAAAAATAATTTTCAACTGTCGCAAATTTTAATTACGCCAGGGATTGTCTTTTCTATAGTAAATTATTCAAAAAATAATTTTCAACTGTCGCAAATTTTAAATTACGCCAGGGATTGCCTTTTCTATAGTAAATTATTCAAAAATTAATTTTCTACTGTCGCAAATTTTAATTACGCCAGGGATTGCCTTTTCTATAGTAAATTATTCAAAAAATAATTTTCTACTGTCGCAAATTTTAATTACGCCAGGGATTGCCTTTTCTATAGTAAATTATTCAAAAAATAATTTTATACTGTCGCAAATTTTAAATGCGCCAGGGATTGCCTTTTCTATAGTAAATTATTCAAAAAATTATTTTTTACTGTCGCAAATTTCAAATCCGCCAGGGATTGCCTTTTCTATAGTAAATTATTCAAAAAATAATTTTTTACTGTCGCAAATTTTAATTACGCCAGGGATTGCCTTTTCTATAGTAAATTTCTCACAAATAATTTTTTACTGTCGCAAATTTTAATTGCGCCAGGGTTTGCCCGTTCTGTAGTAAATTATTCAAAAAATAATTTTCAACTGTCGCAAATTTCAAATTCGCCAGGGATTGCCTTTTCTATAGTAAATTATTCAAAAAATAATTTTATACTGTCGCAAATTTTAATTGCGCCAGGGATTGCCTTTTCTATAGTAAATTATTCAAAAAATAATTTTCAACTGTCGCAAATTTTAATTACGCCAGGGATTGCCTTTTCTATAGTAAATTATTCAAAAAATAATTTTCAACTGTCGCAAATTTCAAATCCGCCAGGGATTGCCTTTTCTATAGTAAATTATTCAAAAAATAATTTTCAACTGTCGCAAATTTTAATTACGCCAGGGATTGCCTTTTCTATAGTAAATTATTCAAAAAATAATTTTCAACTGTCGCAAATTTTAATTACGCCAGGGATTGCCTTTTCTATAGTAAATTATTCAAAAAATAATTTTCTACTGTCGCATATTTTAATTACGCCAGGGATTGCCTTTTCTATAGTAAATTATTCAAAAAATAAATTTCTACTGTCGCAAATTTTAATTACGCCAGGGATTGCCTTTTCTATAGTAAATTATTCAAAAAATAATTTTATACTGTCGCAAATTTTAAGTGCGCCAGGTATTGCCTTTTCTATAACAAATTATTCAAAAAATAATTTTTTACTGTCGCAATTTTTAATTGTGCCAGGGATTGCCTTTTCTATAGTAAATTATTCAAAAAATAATTTTCAACTGTCGCAAATTTTAATTACGCCAGGGATTGCCTTTTCTGTAGTAAATTATTCAAAAAATAATTTTTTACTGTCGCAAATTTTAATTACGCCAGGGATTGCCTTTTCTATAGTAAATTATTCAAAAAATAATTTTCAACTGTCGCAAATTGTAATTACGCCAGGGATTGCCTTTTCTATAGTAAACTATTCAAAAAATAATTTTCTACTGTCGCAAATTTTAATTACGCCAGGGATTGCCTTTTCTATAGTAAATTATTCAAAAAATAATTTTCTACTGTCGCAAATTTTAATTTCGCCAGGGTTTGCCTTTTCTATAGTAAATTATTCAAAAAATAATTTTCTACTGTCGCAAATTTTAATTACGCCAGGGATTGCCTTTTCTATAGTAAATTATTCAAAAAATAATTTTCAACTGTCGCAAATTTTAATTACGCCAGGGATTGCCTTTTCTATAGTAAATTATTCAAAAAATAATTTTTTACTGTCGCAAATTTTAATTACGCCAGGGATTGCCTTTTCTATAGTAAATTATTCAAAAAATAATTTTTACTGTCGCAAATTTCAAATCCGCCAGGGATTGCCTTTTCTATAGTAAATTATTCAAAAAATAATTTTCTACTGTCGCAATTTTTAATTACGCCAGGGATTGCCTTTTCTATAATAAATTATTCAAAAAATAATTTTGTACTGTCGCAAATTTTAATTACGCCAGGGATTGCCTTTTCTATAGTAAATTATTCAAAAAATAATTTTCAACTGTCGCAAACTTTAATTACGCCAGGGATTGCCTTTTCTATAGTAAATTATTCAAAAAATAATTTTCAACTGTCGCAAATTTTAATTACGCCAGGGATTGCCTTTTCTATAGTAAATTATTCAAAAAATAATTTTTTACTGTCGCAAATTTTAATTACGCCAGGGATTGCCTTTTCTATAGTAAATTATTCAAAAAATAATTTTTTACTGTCGCAAATTTCAAATCCGCCAGGGATTGCCTTTTCTATAGTAAATTATTCAAAAAATAATTTTCTACTGTCGCAAATTTTAATTACGCCAGGGATTGCCTTTTCTATAGTAAATTATTCAAAAAATAATTTTCTACTGTCGCAAATTTTAATTACGCCAGGGATTGCCTTTTCTATAGTAAATTATTCAAAAAATAATTTTATACTGTCGCAAATTTTAATTACGCCAGGGATTGCCTTCTCTATAGTAAATTATTCAAAAAATAATTTTCAACTGTCGCAAATTTTAATTGCGCCAGGGATTGCCTTTTCTATAGTAAATTATTCAAAAAATAATTTTCAACTGTCGCAAATTTTAATTACGCCAGGGATTGCCTTTTCTATAGTAAATTATTCAAAAAATAATTTTCTACTGTCGCAAATTTTAATTACGCCAGGGATTGCCTTTTCTATAGTAAATTATTCAAAAAATAATTTTCTACTGTCGCAAATTTTAATTACGCCAGGGATTGCCTTTTCTATAGTAAATTATTCAAAAAATAATTTTATACTGTCGCAAATTTTAAGTGCGCCAGGGATTGCCTTTTCTATAGTAAATTATTCAAAAAATAATTTTTTACTGTCGCAATTTTTAATTGTGCCAGGGATTGCCTTTTCTATAGTAAATTATTCAAAAAATAATTTTCAACTGTCGCAAATTTTAATTACGCCAGGGATTGCCTTTTCTATAGTAAATTATTCAAAAAATAATTTTTTACTGTCGCAAATTTTAATTACGCCAGGGATTGCCTTTTCTATAGTAAATTATTCAAAAAATAATTTTCAACTGTCGCAAATTGTAATTACGCCAGGGATTGCCTTTTCTATAGTAAACTATTCAAAAAATAATTTTCTACTGTCGCAAATTTTAATTACGCCAGGGATTGCCTTTTCTATAGTAAATTATTCAAAAAATAATTTTCTACTGTCGCAAATTTTAATTTCGCCAGGGATTGCCTTTTCTATAGTAAATTATTCAAAAAATAATTTTCCTACTGTCGCAAATTTTAATTACGCCAGGGATTGCCTTTTCTATAGTAAATTATTCAAAAAATAATTTTCAACTGTCGCAAATTTTAATTACGCCAGGGATTGCCTTTTCTATAGTAAATTATTCAAAAAATAATTTTCTACTGTCGCAAATTTTAATTACGCCAGGGATTGCCTTTTCTATAGTAAATTATTCAAAAAATAATTTTCTACTGTCGCAAATTTTAATTACGCCAGGGATTGCCTTTTCTATAGTAAATTATTCAAAAAATAATTTTATACTGTCGCAAATTTTAAGTGCGCCAGGGATTGCCTTTTCTATAGTAAATTATTCAAAAAATAATTTTTTATTGTCGCAATTTTTAATTGTGCCAGGGATTGCCTTTTCTATAGTAAATTATTCAAAAAATAATTTTCAACTGTCGCAAATTTTAATTACGCCAAGGATTGCCTTTTCTATAGTAAATTATTCAAAAAATAATTTTTTACTGTCGCAAATTTTAATTACGCCAGGGATTGCCTTTTCTATAGTAAATTATTCAAAAAATAATTTTCAACTGTCGCAAATTGTAATTACGCCAGGGATTGCCTTTTCTATAGTAAACTATTCAAAAAATAATTTTCTACTGTCGCAAATTTTAATTACGCCAGGGATTGCCTTTTCTATAGTAAATTATTCAAAAAATAATTTTCTACTGTCGCAAATTTTAATTTCGCCAGGGATTGCCTTTTCTATAGTAAATTATTCAAAAAATAATTTTCTACTGTCGCAAATTTTAATTACGCCAGGGATTGCCTTTTCTATAGTAAATTATTCAAAAAATAATTTTCAACTGTCGCAAATTTTAATTACGCCAGGGATTGCCTTTTCTATAGTAAATTATTCAAAAAATAATTTTTTACTGTCGCAAATTTTAATTACGCCAGGGATTGCCTTTTCTATAGTAAATTATTCAAAAAATAATTTTTTACTGTCGCAAATTTCAAATCCGACAGGGATTGCCTTTTCTATAGTAAATTATTCAAACAATAATTTTCTACTGTCGCAAATTTTAATTACGCCAGGGATTGCCTTTTCTATAGTAAATTATTCAAAAAATAATTTTCTACTCTCGCAAATTTTAATTACGCCAGGGATTGCCTTTTCTATAGTAAATTGTGCAAAAAAATAATTTTTTACTGTCGCAAATTTTAAATATCCCAGGGATTGCCTTTTCTATAGTAAATTATTCAAAAAATAATTTTCTATTGTCGCAAATTTTAATTACGCCAGGGATTGCCTTTTCTATAGTAAATTATTCAAAAAATAATTTTCAACTTTCGCAAATTTTAATTACGCCAGGGATTGCCTTTTCTATAGTAAATTATTCAAAAAATAATTTTTTTACTGTCGCAAATTTTAATTACGCCAGGGATTGCCTTTTCTATAGTAAATTATTCAAAAAATAATTTTTTACTGTCGCAAATTTCAAATCCGCCAGGGATTGCCTTTTCTATAGTAAATTATTCAAAAAATAATTATTTACTGTCGCAAATTTTAATTACGCCAGGGATTGCCTTTTCTATAGTAAATTATTCAAAAAATAATTTTGTACTGTCGCAAATTTTAATTACGCCAGGGATTGCCTTTTCTATAGTAAATTATTCAAAAAATAATTTTCTACTGTCGCAAATTTTAATTTCGCCAGGGATTGCCTTTTCTATAGTAAATTATTCAAAAAATAATTTTCTACTGTCGCAAATTTTAATTACGCCAGGGATTGCCTTTTCTATAGTAAATTATTCAAAAAATAATTTTCAACTGTCGCAAATTTTAATTACGCCAGGGATTGCCTTTTCTATAGTAAATTATTCAAAAAATAATTTTCTACTGTCGCAAATTTTAATTACGCCAGGGATTGCCTTTTCTATAGTAAATTATTCAAAAAATAATTTTCTACTGTCGCAAATTTTAATTACGCCAGGGATTGCCTTTTCTATAGTAAATTATTCAAAAAATAATTTTATACTGTCGCAAATTTTAAGTGCGCCAGGGATTGCCTTTTCTATAGTAAATTATTCAAAAAATAATTTTTTATTGTCGCAATTTTTAATTGTGCCAGGGATTGCCTTTTCTATAGTAAATTATTCAAAAAATAATTTTCAACTGTCGCAAATTTTAATTACGCCAAGGATTGCCTTTTCTATAGTAAATTATTCAAAAAATAATTTTTTACTGTCGCAAATTTTAATTACGCCAGGGATTGCCTTTTCTATAGTAAATTATTCAAAAAATAATTTTCAACTGTCGCAAATTGTAATTACGCCAGGGATTGCCTTTTCTATAGTAAACTATTCAAAAAATAATTTTCTACTGTCGCAAATTTTAATTACGCCAGGGATTGCCTTTTCTATAGTAAATTATTCAAAAAATAATTTTCTACTGTCGCAAATTTTAATTTCGCCAGGGATTGCCTTTTCTATAGTAAATTATTCAAAAAATAATTTTCTACTGTCGCAAATTTTAATTACGCCAGGGATTGCCTTTTCTATAGTAAATTATTCAAAAAATAATTTTCAACTGTCGCAAATTTAATTACGCCAGGGATTGCCTTTTCTATAGTAAATTATTCAAAAAAATAATTTTTTTACTGTCGCAATTTTAATTACGCAGGGATTGCCTTTTCTATAGTAAATTATTCAAAAAAATAATTTTTTTACTGTCGCAAATTTCAAATCCGACAGGGATTGCCTTTTCTATAGTAAATTATTCAAACAATAATTTTCTACTGTCGCAAATTTTTAATTACGCCAGGGATTGCCTTTTCTATAGTAAATTATTCAAAAAATAATTTTTCTACTCTCGCAAATTTTAATTACGCCAGGGATTGCCTTTTCTATAGTAAATTGTGCAAAAAAATAATTTTTTACTGTCGCAAATTTTAAATATCCCAGGATTGCCTTTTCTATAGTAAATTATTCAAAAAATAATTTTCTATTGTCGCAAATTTTAATTACGCCAGAGATTGCCTTTTCTATAGTAAATTATTCAAAAAATAATTTTCAACTTTCGCAAATTTTAATTACGCCAGGGATTGCCTTTTCTATAGTAAATTATTCAAAAATAATTTTTTACTGTCGCAAATTTTAATTACGCCAGGGATTGCCTTTTCTATAGTAAATTATTCAAAAATAATTTTTTACTGTCGCAAATTTCAAATCCGCCAGGATTGCCTTTTCTATAGTAAATTATTCAAAAAATAATTATTTACTGTCGCAAATTTTAATTACGCCAGGGATTGCCTTTTCTATAGTAAATTATTCAAAAAATAATTTTGTACTGTCGCAAATTTTAATTACGCCAGGGATTGCCTTTTCTATAGTAAATTATTCAAAAAATAATTTTCAACTGTCCGCAAACTTTAATTACGCAGGGATTGCCTTTTCTATAGTAAATTATTCAAAAATAATTTTCAACTGTCGCAAATTTTAATTACGCCAGGGATTGCCTTTTCTATAGTAAATTATTCAAAAAATAATTTTTACTGTCGCAAATTTTAATTACGCCAGGGATTGCCTTTTCTATAGTAAATTATTCAAAAAATAATTTTTTACTGTCGCAAATTTCAAATCCGCCAGGGATTGCCTTTTCTATAGTAATTATTCAAAAAATAATTTTTCTACTGTCGCAAATTTTAATTACGCCAGGGATTGCCTTTTCTATAGTAAATTATTCAAAAAATAATTTTCTACTGTCGCAAATTTTAATTACGCCAGGGATTGCCTTTTCTATAGTAAATTATTCAAAAAATAATTTTATACTGTCGCAAATTTTAATTACGCCAGGGATTGCTTCTCTATAGTAAATTATTCAAAAAATAATTTTCAACTGTCGCAAATTTTAATTGCGCCAGGGATTGCCTTTTCTATAGTAAATTATTCAAAAAATAATTTTCAACTGTCGCAAATTTTAATTTACGCCAGGGATTGCCTTTTCTATAGTAAATTATTCAAAAAATAATTTTCTACTGTCGGCAAATTTAATTACGCCAGGGATTGCTTTTCTATAGTAATTATTCAAAAAATAATTTCTACTGTCGCAATTTTAATACGCCAGGGATTGCTTTTCTATAGTAAATTATTCAAAAAATAATTTTATACTGTCGCAAATTTTAAGTGCGCCAGGGATTGCCTTTTCTATAGTAAATTATTCAAAAAATAATTTTTTACTGTCGCAATTTTTAATTGTGCCAGGGATTTCCTTTTTCTATAGTAAATTATTCAAAAATAATTTTTCAACTGTCGCAAATTTTAATTACGCCAGGGATTGCCTTTTCTATAGTAAATTATTCAAAAAATAATTTTTTACTGTCGCAAATTTTAATTACGCCAGGGATTGCCTTTTCTATAGTAAATTATTCAAAAAATAATTTTCAACTGTCGCAAATTGTAATTACGCCAGGGATTGCCTTTTCTATAGTAAACTATTCAAAAAATAATTTTCTACTGTCGCAAATTTTAATTACGCCAGGGATTGCCTTTTCTATAGTAAATTATTCAAAAAATAATTTTCTACTGTCGCAAATTTTAATTTCGCCAGGGATTGCCTTTTCTATAGTAAATTATTCAAAAAATAATTTTCTACTGTCGCAAATTTTAATTACGCCAGGATTGCCTTTTCTATAGTAAATTATTCAAAAAATAATTTTCAACTGTCGCAAATTTTAATTACGCCAGGGATTGCCTTTTCTATAGTAAATTATTCAAAAAATAATTTTCTACTGTCGCAAATTTAATTACGCCAGGGATTGCCTTTTCTATAGTAAATTATTCAAAAAATAATTTTCTACTGTCGCAAATTTTAATTACGCCAGGGATTGCCTTTTCTATAGTAAATTATTCAAAAAATAATTTTATACTGTCGCAAATTTAAGTGCGCCAGGGATTGCCTTTTCTATAGTAAATTATTCAAAAAATAATTTTTTATTGTCGCAATTTTTAATTGTGCCAGGGATTGCCTTTTCTATAGTAAATTATTCAAAAAATAATTTCAACTGTCGCAAATTTTAATTACGCCAGGGATTGCCTTTTCTATAGTAAATTATTCAAAAAATAATTTTTTACTGTCGCAAATTTTAATTACGCCAGGATTGCCTTTTCTATAGTAAATTATTCAAAAATAATTTTCAACTGTCGCAAATTGTAATTACGCCAGGGATTGCCTTTTCTATAGTAAACTATTCAAAAAATAATTTTCTACTGTCGCAAATTTTAATTACGCCAGGGATTGCCTTTTCTATAGTAAATTATTCAAAAAATAATTTTCTACTGTCGCAAATTTTAATTTCGCCAGGGATTGCCTTTTCTATAGTAAATTATTCAAAAAATAATTTTCTACTGTCGCAAATTTTAATTACGCCAGGGATTGCCTTTTCTATAGTAAATTATTCAAAAAATAATTTTCAACTGTCGCAAATTTTAATTACGCCAGGGATTGCCTTTTTCTATAGTAAATTATTCAAAAAATAATTTTTTACTGTCGCAAATTTTAATTACGCCAGGGATTGCCTTTTCTATAGTAAATTATTCAAAAAATAATTTTTTACTGTCGCAAATTTCAAATCCGACAGGGATTGCCTTTTCTATAGTAAATTATTCAAACATAATTTTCTACTGTCGCAAATTTTAATTACGCCAGGGTTGCCTTTTCTATAGTAAATTATTCAAAAAATAATTTTCTACTGTCGCAAATTTTAATTACGCCAGGGATTGCCTTTTCTATAGTAAATTGTGCAAAAAAATAATTTTTTACTGCCGCAAATTTTAAATATCCCAGGGATTGCCTTTTCTATAGTAAATTATTCAAAAAATAATTTTCTACTGTCGCAAATTTTAATTACGCCAGGGATTGCCTTTTCTATAGTAAATTATTCAAAAATAATTTTCAACTTTCGCAAATTTTAATTACGCCAGGGATTGCCTTTTCTATAGTAAATTATTCAAAAAATAATTTTTACTGTCGCAAATTTTAATTACGCCAGGGATTGCCTTTTCTATAGTAAATTATTCAAAAAATAATTTTTTACTGTCGCAAATTTCAAATCCGCCAGGGATTGCCTTTTCTATAGTAAATTATTCAAAAAATAATTATTTACTGTCGCAAATTTTAATTACGCCAGGGATTGCCTTTTCTATAGTAAATTTCTCACAAATTAATTTTTTACTGTCGCAAATTTAATTGCGCCAGGGATTGCCCGTTCTGTAGTAAATTATTCAAAAAATAATTTTCAACTGTCGCAAATTTCAAATTCGCCAAAGGATTGCCTTTTCTATAGTAAATTATTCAAAAAATAATTTTATACTGTCGCAAATTTTAATTGCGCCAGGGATTGCCTTTTCTATAGTAAATTAATCAAAAAATAATTTTCAACTGTCGCAAATTTTAATTACGCCAGGGATTGCCTTTTCTATAGTAAATTATTCAAAAAATAATTTCAACTGTCGCAAATTTCAAATCCGCCAGGGATTGCCTTTTCTATAGTAAATTATTCAAAAAATAATTTTCAACTGTCGCAAATTTTAATTACGCCAGGGATTGCCTTTTCTATAGTAAATTATTCAAAAAATAATTTTCAACTGTCGCAATTTTAATTACGCCAGGGATTGCCTTTTCTATAGTAAATTATTCAAAAAATAATTTTCTACTGTCGCAAATTTTAATTACGCCAGGGATTGCCGTTTCTATAGTAATTATTCAAAAAATAATTTTCTACTGTCGCAAATTTTAATTACGCCAGGGATTGCCTTTTCTATAGTAAATTATTCAAAAAATAATTTTATACTGTCGCAAATTTTAAGTGCGCCAGGGATTGCTTTTCTATAGTAAATTATTCAAAAAATTATTTTTACTGTCGCTATTTTTAATTGTGCCAGGGATTGCCTTTTCTATAGTAAATTATTCAAAAAATAATTTTCAACTGTCGCAAATTTTAATTACGCCAGGGATTGCCTTTTCTATAGTAAATTATTCAAAAAATAATTTTTTACTGTCGCAAATTTTAAATATCCCAGGATTGCCTTTTCTATAGTAAATTATTCAAAAATAATTTTCTACTGTCGCAAATTTTAATTACGCAGGGATTGCCTGTTCTATAGTAAATTATTCAAAAAATAATTTTCAACTTTCGCAAATTTTAATTACGCCAGGGATTGCCTTTTCTATAGTAAATTATTCAAAAAATAATTTTTTACTGTCGCAAATTTTAATTACGCCAGGGATTGCCTTTTCTATAGTAAATTTTTCAAAAATAATTTTTTACTGTCGCAAATTTCAAATCCGCCAGGGGATTGCCTTTTCTATAGTAAATTATTCAAAAATAATTATTTACTGTCGCAAATTTTAATTACGCCAGGGATTGCCTTTTCTATAGTAAATTATTCAAAAAATAATTTTGTACTGTCGCAAATTTTAATTACGCCAGGGATTGCCTTTTCTATAGTAAATTATTCAAAAATAATTTTCAACTGTCGCAAACTTTAATTACGCCAGGGATTGCCTTTTCTATAGTAAATTATTCAAAAAATAATTTTCAACTGTCGCAAATTTTAATTACGCCAGGGATTGCCTTTTCTATAGTAAATTATTCAAAAATAATTTTTTACTGTCGCAAATTTTAATTACGCCAGGGATTGCCCTTTTCTATAGTAAATTATTCAAAAAATAATTTTTTACTGTCGCAAATTTCAAATCCGCCAGGGATTGCCTTTTCTATAGTAAATTATTCAAAAAATAATTTTTCTACTGTCGCAAATTTTAATTACGCCAGGGATTGCCTTTCTATAGTAAATTATTCAAAAAATAATTTTCTACTGTCGCAAATTTTAATTACGCCAGGGATTGCCTTTTTCTATAGTAAATTATTCAAAAAATAATTTTATACTGTCGCAAATTTTAATTACGCCAGGGATTGCCTTCTCTATAGTAAATTATTCAAAAAATAATTTTCAACTGTCGCAAATTTTAATTGCGCCAGGGATTGCCTTTTCTATAGTAAATTATTCAAAAAATAATTTTCAACTGTCGCAAATTTTAATTACGCCAGGGATTGCCTTTTCTATAGTAAATTATTCAAAAAATAATTTTCTACTGTCGCAAATTTTAATTACGCCAGGGATTGCCTTTTCTATAGTAAATTATTCAAAAAATAATTTTCTACTGTCGCAAATTTAATTACGCCAGGGATTGCCTTTTCTATAGTAAATTATTCAAAAAATAATTTTATACTGTCGCAATTTTAAGTGCGCCAGGGATTGCCTTTTCTGTAGTAAATTATTCAAAAATTATTTTTTACTGTCGCAATTTTTAATTGTGCCAGGGATTGCCTTTTCTATAGTAAATTATTCAAAAAATAATTTTCAACTGTCGCAAATTTTAATTACGCCAGGGATTGCCTTTTCTATAGTAAATTATTCAAAAATAATTTTTTACTGTCGCAAATTTTAATTACGCCAGGATTGCCTTTTCTATAGTAAATTATTCAAAAAATAATTTTCAACTGTCGCAAATTGTAATTACGCCAGGGATTGCCTTTTCTATAGTAAACTATTCAAAAATAATTTTCTACTGTCGCAAATTTTAATTACGCCAGGGATTGCCTTTTCTATAGTAAATTATTCAAAAAATAATTTTCTACTGTCGCCAAATTTTAATTTCGCCAGGGATTGCCTTTTCTATAGTAAATTATTCACAAAATAATTTTCTACTGTCGCAAATTTTTAATTACGCCAGGATTGCCTTTTCTATAGTAAATTATTCAAAAAATAATTTTCAACTGTCGCAAATTTTAATTACGCCAGGGATTGCCTTTTCTATAGTAAATTATTCAAAAAATAATTTTCTACTGTCGCAAATTTTAATTACGCCAGGGATTGCCTTTTCTATAGTAAATTATTCAAAAAATAATTTTCTACTGTCGCAAATTTTAATTACGCCAGGGATTGCCTTTTCTATAGTAAATTATTCAAAAAAATAATTTTATACTGTCGCAAATTTTAAGTGCGCCAGGGATTGCCTTTTCTATAGTAAATTATTCAAAAAATAATTTTTTATTGTCGCAATTTTTAATTGTGCCAGGGATTGCTTTTCTATAGTAAATTATTCAAAAAATAATTTTCAACTGTCGCAAATTTAATTACGCCAGGGATTGCCTTTTCTATAGTAAATTATTCAAAAAATAATTTTTTACTGTCGCAAATTTTAATTACGCCAGGGATTGCCTTTTCTATAGTAAATTATTCAAAAAATAATTTTCAACTGTCGCAAATTGTAATTACGCCAGGGATTGCCTTTTCTATAGTAAACTATTCAAAAAATAATTTTCTACTGTCGCAAATTTTAATTACGCCAGGGATTGCCTTTTCTATAGTAAATTATTCAAAAAATAATTTTCTACTGTCGCAAATTTTAATTTCGCCAGGGATTGCCTTTTCTATAGTAAATTATTCAAAAAATAATTTTCTACTGTCGCAAATTTTAATTACGCCAGGGATTGCCTTTTCTATAGTAAATTATTCAAAAAATAATTTTCAACTGTCGCAAATTTTAATTACGCCAGGGATTGCCTTTTCTATAGTAAATTATTCAAAAAATAATTTTTTACTGTCGCAAATTTTAATTACGCCAGGGATTGCCTTTTCTATAGTAAATTATTCAAAAAATAATTTTTTACTGTCGCAAATTTTCAAATCCGACAGGGATTGCTTTTCTATAGTAAATTATTCAAAAAATAATTTTCAACTGTCGCAAATTTTAATTACGCCAGGGATTGCCTTTTCTATAGTAAATTATTCAAAAATAATTTTTTACTGTCGCAAATTTTAATTACGCCAGGGATTGCCTTTTCTATAGTAAATTATTCAAAAATAATTTTCAACTGTCGCAAATTGTAATTACGCCAGGGATTGCCTTTTCTATAGTAAACTATTCAAAAATAATTTTCTACTGTCGCAATTTTAATTACGCCAGGGATTGCCTTTTCTATAGTAAATTATTCAAAAAATAATTTTCTACTGTCGCAAATTTTAATTTCGCCAGGGATTGCCTTTTCTATAGTAAATTATTCAAAAATAATTTTCTACTGTCGCAAATTTCAAATCCGCCAGGGTTTGCCTTTTCTATAGTAAATTATTCAAAAAATAATTTTTTACTGTCGCAAATTTTAATTACGCCAGGGATTGCCTTTTCTATAGTAAATTTCTCACAAATTAATTTTTTACTGTCGCAAATTTTAATTGCGCCAGGGATTGCCCGTTCTGTAGTAAATTATTCAAAAAATAATTTTCAACTGTCGCAAATTTCAAATTCGCCAGGGATTGCCTTTTCTATAGTAAATTATTCAAAAAATAATTTTATACTGTCGCAAATTTTAATTGCGCCAGGGATTGCCTTTTCTATAGTAAATTATTCAAAAAATAATTTTCAACTGTCGCAAATTTTAATTACGCCAGGGATTGCCTTTTCTATAGTAAATTATTCAAAAAATAATTTTCAACTGTCGCAAATTTCAAATCCGCCAGGGATTGCCTTTTCTGTAGTAAATTATTCAAAAAATAATTTTCAACTGTCGCAAATTTTAATTACGCCAGGGATTGCCTTTTCTATAGTAAATTATTCAAAAAATAATTTTCAACTGTCGCAAATTTAATTACGCCAGGGATTGGCTTTTCTATAGTAAATTATTCAAAAAATAATTTTCTACTGTCGCAAATTTTAAATTACGCCAGGGATTGCCTTTTCTATAGTAAATTATTCAAAAAAATAATTTTCTACTGTCGCAAATTTTAATTACGCCAGGGATTGCCTTTTCTATAGTAAATTATTCAAAAATAATTTTATACTGTCGCAAATTTTAAGTGCGCCAGGGATTGCCTTTTCTATAGTAAATTATTCAAAAAATTAATTTTTACTGTCGCAATTTTAATTGTGCCAGGGATTGCCTTTTCTATAGTAAATTATTCAAAAAATAATTTTCAACTGTCGCAAATTTTAATTACGCCAGGGATTGCCTTTTCTATAGTAAATTATTCAAAAAATAATTTTTTACTGTCGCAAATTTTAATTACGCCAGGGATTGCCTTTTCTATAGTAAATTATTCAAAAAATAATTTTCAACTGTCGCAAATTGTAATTACGCCAGGGATTGCCTTTTCTATAGTAAACTATTCAAAAAATAATTTTCTACTGTCGCAAATTTTAATTACGCCAGGGATTGCCTTTTCTATAGTAAATTATTCAAAAAATAATTTTCTACTGTCGCAAATTTTAATTTCGCCAGGGATTGCCTTTTCTATAGTAAATTATTCAAAAAATAATTTTCTACTGACGCAAATTTTAATTACGCCAGGGATTGCCTTTTCTATAGTAAATTATTCAAAAAATAATTTTCAACTGTCGCAAATTTTAATTACGCCAGGGATTGCCTTTTCTATAGTAAATTATTGAAAAAATAATTTTTTACTGTCGCAAATTTTAATTACGCCAGGATTGCCTTTTCTATAGTAAATTATTCAAAAAATAATTTTCTACTGTCGCAAATTTCAAATCCGCCAGGGATTGCCTTTTCTATAGTAAATTATTCAAAAAATAATTTTCTACTGTCGCAAATTTTAATTACGCCAGGGATTGCCTTTTCTATAGTAAATTATTCAAAAAATAATTTTCTACTGTCGCAAATTTTAATTACGCCAGGAATTGCCTTTTCTATAGTAAATTTTGCAAAAAAATAATTTTTTACTGTCGCAAATATTAAATATCCCAGGGATTGCCTTTTCTATAGTAAATTATTCAAAAAATAATTTTCTACTGTCGCAAATTTTAATTACGCCAGGGATTGCCTTTTCTATAGTAAATTATTCAAAAAATAATTTTCAACTGTCGCAAATTTTAATTACGCCAGGGATTGCCTTTTCTATAGTAAATTATTCAAAAAATAATTTTTTACTGTCGCAAATTTTAATTACGCCAGGGATTGCCTTTTCTATAGTAAATTATTCAAAAATAATTTTTTACTGTCGCAAATTTCAAATCCGCCAGGGATTGCCTTTTCTATAGTAAATTATTCAAAAAATAATTTTCTACTGTCGCAAATTTTAATTACGCCAGGGATTGCCTTTTCTATAGTAAATTATTCAAAAAATAATTTTTACTGTCGCAAATTTTAATTACGCCAGGGATTGCCTTTTCTATAGTAAATATTCAAAAAAATAATTTTATACTGTCGCAAATTTTAATTACGCCAGGGATTGCCTTTTCTATAGTAAATTATTCAAAAAATAATTTTCAACTGTCGCAAATTTTAATTGCGCCAGGGATGGCCTTTTCTATAGTAAATTATTCAAAAAATAATTTTTTACTGTCGCAAATTTTAATTACGCCAGGGATTGCTTTTCTTTAGTAAATTATTCAAAAAATAATTTTCAACTGTCGCAAATTTCAAATTCTCCAGGATTGCCTTTTCTATAGTAAATTATTCAAAAATAATTTTATACTGTCGCAAATTTAATTGCGCCAGGGATTGCCTTTTCTATAGTAAATTATTCAAAAAATAATTTTCAACTGTCGCAATTTTAATTACGCCAGGGATTGCCTTTTCTATAGTAAATTATTCAAAAAATAATTTTTTACTGTCGCAAATTTTAATTACGCCAGGGATTGCCTTTTCTATAGTAAATTATTCAAAAAATAATTTTCAACTGTCGCAAATTTCAAATTCTCCAGGGATTGCCTTTTCTATAGTAAATTATTCAAAAAATAATTTTATACTGTCGCAAATTTTAATTGCGCCAGGGATTGCCTTTTCTATAGTAAATTATTCAAAAAATAATTTTCAACTGTCGCAAATTTAATTACGCCAGGGATTGCCTTTTCTATAGTAAATTATTCAAAAAATAATTTTCAACTGTCGCAAATTTCAAATCCGCCAGGATTGCCTTTTCTATAGTAAATTATTCAAAAAATAATTTTCAACTGTCGCAAATTTTAATTACGCCAGGGATTGCCTTTTCTATAGTAAATTATTCAAAAAATAATTTTCAACTGTCGCAAATTTTAATTACGCCAGGGATTGCCTTTTCTATAGTAAATTATTCAAAAATATTTTTTCTACTGTCGCAAATTTTAGTTACGCCAGGGATTGCCTTTTCTATAGTAAATTATTCAAAAATAATTTTCTACTGTCGCAAATTTTAATTACGCCAGGGATTGCCTTTTCTATAGTAAATTATTAAAAAAATAATTTTATACTATCGCAAATTTTAAGTGCGCCAGGGATTGCCTTTTCTATAGTAAATTATTCAAAAAATAATTTTTTACTGTCGCAATTTTTAATTCGCCAGGAATAGCCTTTTCTATAGTAAATTATTCAAAAAATAATTTTCTACTGTCGCAAATTTAATTACGCCAGGGATTGCCTTTTCTATAGTAAATTATTCAAAAATAATTTTCAACTGTCGCAAATTTTAATTACGCCAGGGATTGCCTTTTCTATAGTAAATTATTCAAAAAATAATTTTTTACTGTCGCAATTTTAATTACGCCAGGGATTGCCTTTTCTATAGTAAATTATTCAAAAAATAATTTTTTACTGTCGCAAATTTCAAATCCGCCAGGGATTGCCTTTTCTATAGTAAATTATTCAAAAATAATTTTCTACTGTCGCAAATTTTAATTACGCCAGGGATTGCCTTTTCTATAGTAAATTATTCAAAAAATAATTTTCTACTGTCGCAAATTTTAATTACGCCAGGGATTGCCTTTTCTATAGTAAATTTTGCAAAAAAATAATTTTTTACTGTCGCAAATTTTAAATATCCAGGGATTGCCTTTTCTATAGTAAATTATTCAAAAAATAATTTTCTACTGTCGCAAATTTTAATTACGCAGGGATTGCCTTTTCTATAGTAAATTATTCAAAAAATAATTTTCAACTGTCGCAAATTTTAATTACGCAGGGATTGCCTTTTCTATAGTAAATTATTCAAAAAATAATTTTTTACTGTCGCAAATTTTAATTACGCCAGGGATTGCCTTTTGTATAGTAAATTATTCAAAAAAATAATGTTTTACTGTCGCAAATTTCAAATCCGCCAGGGATTGCCTTTTCTATAGTAAATTATTCAAAAATAATTTTTTATTGTCGCAATTTTAATTATGCCAGGGATTGCCTTTTCTATAGTAAATTTCTCACAAATTAATTTTTTACTGTCGCAAATTTAATTGCGCAGGGATTGCCCTTCTGTAGTAAATTATTCAAAAAATAATTTTCAACTGTCGCAAATTTCAAATTCGCCAGGGATTGCCTTTTCTATAGTAAATTATTCAAAAAATAATTTTATACTGTCGCAAATTTTAATTGCGCAGGATTGCCTTTTCTATAGTAACTTATTCAAAAAATAATTTTCAACTGTCGCAAATTTTAATTACGCCAGGGATTGCCTTTTCTATAGTAAATTATTCAAAAAATAATTTTCAACTGTCGCAAATTTCAAATCCGCCAGGGATTGCCTTTTCTATAGTGAATTATTCAAAAAATAATTTTCAACTGTCGCAAATTTTAATTACGCCAGGGATTGTCTTTTCTATAGTAAATTATTCAAAAAATAATTTTCAACTGTCGCAAATTTTAATTACGCAGGGATTGCCTTTTCTATAGTAAATTATTCAAAAAATAATTTTTCTACTGTCGCAAATTTTAATTACGCCAGGGATTGCCTTTTCTATAGTAAATTATTCAAAAAATAATTTTCTACTGTCGCAAATTTTAATTACGCCAGGGATTGCCTTTTCTATAGTAAATTATTCAAAAAATAATTTTATATTGTCGCAAATTTTAAGTGCGCCAGGGATTGCCTTTTCTATAGTGAATTATTCAAAAAATAATTTTTTACTGTCGCAATTTTTAATTGTGCCAGGGATTGCCTTTTCTATAGTAAATTATTCGAAAAATAATTTTTTACTGTCGCAAATTTTAATTACGCCAGGGATTGCCTTTTCTATAGTAAATTATTCAAAAAATAATTTTCAACTGTCGCAAATTGTAATTACGCCAGGGATTGCCTTTTCTATAGTAAACTATTCAAAAAATAATTTTCTACTGTCGCAAATTTTAATTACGTCAGGGATTGCCTTTTCTATAGTAAATTATTCAAAAAATAATTTTCTACTGTCGCAAATTTTAATTTCAAAATTTGTATAGTAAATTATTCAAAAATAATGTTTTACTGTCGCAAATTTCAAATCCGCCAGGGATTGCCTTTTCTATAGTAAATTATTCAAAAAATAATTTTTTACTGTCGCAAATTTTAATTATGCCAGGGATTGCCTTTTCTATAGTAAATTATTCAAAAAATAATTTTATACTGTCGCAAATTTTAATTGCGCCAGGGATTGCCTTTTCTATAGTAACTTATTCAAAAAATAATTTTCAACTGTCGCAAATTTTTAATTACGCCAGGATTGCCTTTTCTATAGTAAATTATTCAAAAAATAATTTTTTACTGTCGCAAATTTTAAATATCCCAGGGATTGCCTTTTCTATAGTGAATTATTCAAAAAATAATTTTCAACTGTCGCAAATTTTAATTACGCCAGGATTGTCTTTTCTATAGTAAATTATTCAAAAAATAATTTTCAACTGTCGCAAATTTTAATTACGCCAGCGATTGCCTTTTCTATAGTAAATTATTCAAAAAATAATTTTCTACTGTCGCAAATTTTAATTACGCCAGGGATTGTCTTTTCTATAGTAAATTATTCAAAAAATAATTTTTCTACTGTCGCAAAATTTTAATTACGCCAGGGATTGCCTTTTCTATAGTAAATTATTCAAAAAATAATTTTATATTGTCGCAAATTTTAAGTGCGCCAGGGATTGCCTTTTCTATAGTAAATTATTCAAAAATAATTTTTTACTGTCGCAATTTTTAATTGTGCCAGGGATTGCCTTTTCTATAGTAAATTATTCGAAAAATAATTTTTTACTGTCGCAAATTTTAATTACGCCAGGGATTGCCTTTTCTATAGTAAATTATTCAAAAAATAATTTTCAACTGTCGCAATTGTAATTACGCCAGGGATTGCCTTTTCTATAGTAAACTATTCAAAAATAATTTTCTACTGTCGCAAATTTTAATTGCGCCAGGATTGCCTTTTCTATAGTAAATTATTCAAAAAATAATTTTCAACTGTCGCAAATTTTAATTACGCCAGGGATTGCCTTTTCTATAGTAAATTATTCAAAAATAATTTTCAACTGTCGCAAATTTCAAATCCGCCAGGGATTGCCTTTTCTATAGTAAATTATTCAAAAATAATTTTCAACTGTCGCAAATTTTAATTACGCAGGGATTGCCTTTTCTATAGTAAATTATTCAAAAAATAATTTTCAACTGTCGCAAATTTTAATTACGCCAGGGATTGCCTTTTCTATAGTAAATTATTCAAAAATATTTTTCTACTGTCGCAAATTTTAGTTACGCCAGGATTGCCTTTTCTATAGTAAATTATTCAAAAATAATTTTCTACTGTCGCAAATTTTAATTACGCCAGGGATTGCCTTTTCTATAGTAAATTATTAAAAAAATAATTTTATACTATCGCAAATTTTAAGTGCGCCAGGGATTGCCTTTTCTATAGTAAATTATTCAAAAAATAATTTTTTACTGTCGCAATTTTTAATTTCGCCAGGATAGCCTTTTCTATAGTAAATTATTCAAAAAATAATTTTCTACTGTCGCAAATTTTAATACGCAGGGATTGCCTTTTCTATAGTAAATTATTCAAAAAATAATTTTCAACTGTCGCAAATTTTTAATTACGCAGGGATTGCCTTTTCTATAGTAAATTATTCAAAAAATAATTTTTTACTGTCGCAAATTTTTAATTACGCCAGGGATTGCCTTTTCTATAGTAAATTATTCAAAAAATAATTTTTTACTGTCGCAAATTTCAAATCCGCCAGGGATTGCCTTTTCTATAGTAAATTATTCAAAAAATAATTTTCTACTGTCGCAAATTTTAATTACGCCAGGGATTGCTTTTCTATAGTAAATTATTCAAAAAATAATTTTCTACTGTCGCAAATTTTAATTACGCCAGGGATTGCCTTTTCTATAGTAAATTTTGCAAAAAATATTTTTTACTGTCGCAAATTTTAAATATCCCAGGGATTGCCTTTTCTATAGTAAATTATTCAAAAATAATTTTCTACTGTCGCAAATTTTAATTACGCCAGGGATTGCCTTTTCTATAGTAAATTATTCAAAAAATAATTTTCAACTGTCGCAAATTTTAATTACGCAGGGATTGCCTTTTCTATAGTAAATTATTCAAAAAATAATTTTTTACTGTCGCAAATTTTAATTACGCCAGGATTGCCTTTTGTATAGTAAATTATTCAAAAAATAATGTTTTACTGTCGCAAATTTCAAATCCGCCAGGGATTGCCTTTTCTATAGTAAATTATTCAAAAAAATAATTTTTTATTGTCGCAAATTTTAATTATGCCAGGGATTGCCTTTTCTATAGTAAATTTCTCACAAATTAATTTTTTACTGTCGCAAATTTTAATTGCGCCAGGGATTGCCCTTCTGTAGTAAATTATTCAAAAAATAATTTTCAACTGTCGCAAATTTCAAATTCGCCAGGGATTGCCTTTTCTATAGTAAATTATTCAAAAAATAATTTTATTACTGTCGCAAATTTTAATTGCGCCAGGGATTGCCTTTTCTATAGTAACTTATTCAAAAAATAATTTTCAACTGTCGCAAATTTTAATTACGCCAGGGATTGCCTTTTCTATAGTAAATTATTCAAAAAATAATTTTCAACTGTCGCAAATTTCAAATCCGCCAGGGATTGCCTTTTCTATAGTGAATTATTCAAAAAATAATTTTCAACTGTCGCAAATTTTAATTACGCCAGGGATTGTCTTTTCTATAGTAAATTATTCAAAAAATAATTTTCAACTGTCGCAATTTTAATTACGCCAGGGATTGCCTTTTCTATAGTAAATTATTCAAAAAATAATTTTCTACTGTCGCAAATTTTAATTACGCCAGGGATTGCCTTTTCTATAGTAAATTATTCAAAAAATAATTTCTACTGTCGCAAATTTTAATTACGCCAGGGATTGCCTTTTCTATAGTAAATTATTCAAAAAATAATTTTATATTGTCGCAAATTTTAAGTGCGCCAGGGATTGCCTTTTCTATAGTGAATTATTCAAAAATAATTTTTTACTGTCGCAATTTTTTAATTGTGCCAGGGATTGCCTTTTCTATAGTAAATTATTCGAAAAATAATTTTTTACTGTCGCAAATTTTAATTACGCCAGGGATTGCCTTTTCTATAGTAAATTATTCAAAAAATAATTTTCAACTGTCGCAAATTGTAATTACGCCAGGGATTGCCTTTTCTATAGTAAACTATTCAAAAAATAATATTCTACTGTCGCAAATTTTAATTACGTCAGGGATTGCCTTTTCTATAGTAAATTATTCAAAAAATAATTTTCTACTGTCGCAAATTTAATTTCAAAATTTGTATAGTAAATTATTCAAAAAATAATGTTTTACTGTCGCAAATTTCAATCCGCCAGGGATTGCCTTTTCTATAGTAAATTATTCAAAAAAAGAACCAAAAATTAAAAAAAAAAAAATA
>CAWVNZ010001912.1:0-21383 GCA_963930735.1 Dioctria linearis | reverse complement strand
TCTATAGTAAATTACTCAAAAAATAATTTTTTACTGTCGCAAATTTTAATTACGCCAGCGATTGCCTTTTCTATAGTAAATTACTCAAAAAATAATTTTTTACTGTCGCAAATTTTAAATATCCCAGGCATTGCCTTTTCTATAGTAAATTATTCAAAAAATAATTTTCAACTGTTGCAAATTTTAATTGCGCCAGGGATTGCCTTTTCTATAGTAAACTTTTCAAAAAATAATTTTCTACTGTCGCAAATTTTAATTACGCCAGGGATTGCCTTTTCTATAGTAAATTATTCAAAAAATAATTTTCTACTGTCGCAAATTTTAATTGCGCCAGAGATTGCCTTTTCTATAGTAAATTATTCAAAAAATAATTTTCAACTGTCGCAAATTTTAATTACGCCAGGGATTGCCTTTTCTATAGTAAATTATTCAAAAAATAATTTTTTACTGTCGCAAATTTTAAATACGCCAGGGATTGCCTTTTCTATAGTAAATTATTCAAAAAATAATTTTCTATTGTCGCAAATTTTAATTACGCCAGGGATTGCCTTTTCTATAGTAAATTATTCAAAAAATAATTTTTTACTATCGCAAGTTTTAGTTGCGCCAGGGATTGCCTTTTCTATAGTAAAATATTCAAAAAATAATTTTTTACTATCGCAAGTTTTAATTGCGCCAGGGATTGCCTTTTCTATAGTAAATTATTCAAAAAATAATTTTCTACTGTCGCAAATTTTAATTGCGCCAGGGATTGCCTTTTCTATAGTAAATTATTCAAAAAATAATTTTTTAGTCTCGCAAATTTTAATTTCGCCAGGGATTGCCTTTTCTATAGTAAATTATTAAAAAAATAATTTTCTACTGTTGCAAATTTTAATTGCGCCAGGGATTGCCTTTTCTATAGTAAATTATTCAAAAAATAATTTTCTACTGTCGCAAATTTTAATTACGCCAGGGATTGCCTTTTCTATAGTAAATTATTCAAAAAATAATTTTCTACTGTCGCAAATTTTAATTGCGCCAGGGATTGCTTTTTCTATAGTAAATTATTCAAAAAATAATTTTTTACAGTCGCGAATTTTAATTACGCCAGGGATTGCCTTTTCTGTAGTAAATTATTCAAAAAATAATTTTTTACTGTCGCAAATTTTAATTACGCCAGGGATTGCCTTTTCTATAGTAAACTTTTCAAAAAATAATTTTCTATTGTTGCAAATTTTAATTGCGCCAGGGATTGCCTTTTCTATAGTAAATTATTCAAAAAATAATTTTTTACTGTCGCAAATTTTAATTACGCCAGGGATTGCCTTTTCTATAGTAAATTATTCAAAAAATAATTTTTTACTGTCGCAAATTTTAAATACGCCAGGGATTGCCTTTTCTATAGTAAATTATTCAAAAAATAATTTTCTACTGTCGCAAATTTTAATTACCCCAGGGATTGCCTTTTCTATAGTAAATTATTCAAAAAATAATTTTCTACTGTCGCAAATTTTAATTACGCCAGGGATTGCCTTTTCTATAGTAAATTATTCAAAAAATAATTTTCTACTTTCGCAAATTTTAATTGCGCCAGGGATTGCCTTTTCTATAGTAAATTATTCAAAAAATAATTTTATACTGTCGCAAATTTTAAATACGCCAGGGATTGCCTTTTCTATAGTAAATTATTCAAAAAATAATTTTCTACTGTCGCAAATTTTAATTACGCCAGGGATTGCCTTTTCTATAGTAAATTATTCAAAAAATATTTTTTTACTATCGCAAGTTTTAATTACGCCAGGGATTGCCTTTTCTATAGTAAATTATTCAAAAAATAATTTTTTACTGTCGCAAATTTTAATTACGCCAGGGATTGCCTTTTCTATAGTAAATTATTCAAAAAATAATTTTCTACTGTCGCAAATTTTAATTACGCCAGGGATTGCCTTTTCTATAGTAAATTATTCAAAAAATAATTTTTTACTGTAGCAAATTTTAAATATCCCAGGGATTGCCTTTTCTATAGTAAATTATTCAAAAAATAATTTTATACTGTCGCAAATTTGAAATACGCCAGGGATTGCCATTTATATAGTAAATTATTCAAAAAATTATTTTTTACTGCCGCAAATTTTAATTACGCCAGGGATTGCCTTGTCTATAGTAAATTATTCAAAAAATAATTTTTTACTATCGCAAGTTTTAATTGCGCCAGGTAAATTTTCAACAAATTAATTTTCTACTGTCGCAAATTTTAATTGCGCCAGGGATTGCCTTTTCTATAGTAATTTATTCTAAAAATAATTTTTTACTCTCGCAAATTTCAATTACGCCAGGGATTGCCTTTTCTATAGTAAATTATTCAAAAAATAATTTTCTACTGTCGCAAATTTTAATTGCGCCAGGGATTGCCTTTTCTATAGTAAATTATTCAAAAAATAATTTTTTACTGTCGCAAATTTTAATTACGCCAGGTAAATTTTTCACAAATTAATTTTCTACTGTCGAAAATTTTAATCGCGCCAGGGATTGCCTTTTCTATAGTAAATTATTCAAAAAATAATTTTTTACTGTCGCAAATTTTAATTACGCCAGGGATTGCCTTTTCTATAGTAAATTATTCAAAAAATAATTTTTTACCGTCGCAAATTTTAATTGCGCCAGGCATTGCCTTTTCTATAGTAAATTATTCAAAAAATAATTTTTTACTCTCGCAAATTTCAATTTCGCCAGGTAAATTATTCAAAAATAATTTTCTACTGTCGCAAATTTTAATTACGCCAGGGATTGCCTTTTATATAGTAAATTTTTCAAAAAATAATTTTCTACTGTCGCAAATTTTAATTACGCCAGGGATTGCCTTTTTTATAGTAAATTATTCAAAAAATAATTTTCTACTGTCGCAAATTTTAATTAAGCCAGGGATTGCCTTTCTATAGTAAATTACTCAAAAAATAATTTTTTACTGTCGCAAATTTTAATTACGCCAGGGATTGCCTTTTCTATAGTAAATTTTTCAAAAAATAATTTTTTACTGTCGCAAATTTTAAATATCCCAGGCATTGCCTTTTCTATAGTAAATTATTCAAAAAATAATTTTCAACTGTTGCAAAATTTAATTGCGCCAGGGATTGCCTTTTCTATAGTAAACTTTTCAAAAAATAATTTTCTACTGTCGCAAATTTTAATTA
This sequence comes from Dioctria linearis, assembly GCA_963930735.1. Lineage (NCBI taxonomy): Eukaryota > Metazoa > Arthropoda > Insecta > Diptera > Asilidae > Dioctria > Dioctria linearis. Next base: position 18,210 of record CAWVNZ010001912.1, on the reverse strand, counting down.
CGCCAGGGATTGCCTTTTCTATAGTAAATTATTCAAAAAATAATTTTCTACTGTCGCAAATTTTAATTGCGCCAGAGATTGCCTTTTCTATAGTAAATTATTCAAAAAATAATTTTCAAATGTCGCAAATTTTAATTACGCCAGGGATTGCCTTTTCTATAGTAAATTATTCAAAAAATAGTTTTTTATTGTCGGAAATTTTAAATACGCCAGGGATTCCCTTTTCTATAGTAAATTATTCAAAAAATAATTTTCTACTGTCGCAAATTTTAATTACGCCAGGGATTGACTTTTCTATAGTAAATTATTCAAAAAATAATTTTTTACTATCGCAAGTTTTAGTTGCGCCAGGGATTGCATTTCTATAGTAAATTATTCAAAAAATAATTTTTTACTATCGCAAGTTTTAATTGCGCCAGGGATTGCCTTTTCTATAGTAAATTATTCAAAAAATAATTTTCTACTGTCGCAAATTTTAATTGCGCCAGGGATTGCCTTTTCTATAGTAAATTATTCAAAAAATAATTTTTTACTCTCGCAAATTTTAATTTCGCCAGGGATTGCCTTTTCTATAGTAAATTATTAAAAAAATAATTTTCTACTGTTGCAAATTTTAATTGCGCCAGGGTTTGCCTTTTCTATAGTAAATTATTCAAAAAATAATTTTCTACTGTCGCAAATTTTAATTACGCCAGGGATTGCCTTTTCTATAGTAAATTATTCAAAAAATAATTTTCTACTGTCGCAAATTTTAATTGCGCCAGGGATTGCCTTTTCTATAGTAAATTATTCAAAAAATTATTTTTTACAGTCGCAAATTTTAATTACGCCAGGGATTACCATTTCTATAGTAAATTATTCAAAAAATAATTTTTTACTGTCGCAAATTTTAATTACGCCAGGGATTGCCTTTTCTATAGTAAACTTTTCAAAAAATAATTTTCTAATGTTGCAAATTTTAATTGTTTTTTACAGTCGCAAATTTTAATTACGCCAGGGATTGCCTTTTCTATAGTAAATTATTCAAAAAATAATTTTTTACTGTCGCAAATTTTAATTACGCCAGGGATTGCCTTTTCTATAGTAAACTTTTCAAAAAATAATTTTCTATTGTTGCAAATTTTAATTGCGCCATGGATTGCCTTTTCTATAGTAAATTATTCAAAAAATAATTTTTTACTGTCGCAAATTTTAATTACGCCAGGGATTGCCTTTTCTATAGTAAATTATTCAAAAAATAATTTTTTACTGTCGCAAATTTTAAATACGCCAGGGATTGCCTTTTCTATAGTAAATTATTCAAAAAATAATTTTCTACTGTCGCAAATTTTAATTACCCCAGGGATTGCCTTTTCTATAGTAAATTATTCAAAAAATAATTTTCTACTGTCGCAAATTTTAATTACGCCAGGGATTGCCTTTTCTATAGTAAATTATTCAAAAAATAATTTTCTACTGTCGCAAATTTTAATTGCGCCAGGGATTGCCTTTCTATAGTAAATTATTCAAAAAATAATTTTATACTGTCGCAAATTTTAAATACGCCAGGGATTGCCTTTTCTATAGTAAATTATTCAAAAAATAATTTTCTACTGTCGCAAATTTTAATTGCGCCAGGGATTGCCTTTTCTATAGTAAATTATTCAAAAAATTATTTTTTACAGTCGCAAATTTTAATTACGCCAGGGATTACCATTTCTATAGTAAATTATTCAAAAAATAATTTTTTACTGTCGCAAATTTTAATTACGCCAGGGATTGCCTTTTCTATAGTAAACTTTTCAAAAAATAATTTTCTAATGTTGCAAATTTTAATTGTTTTTTACAGTCGCAAATTTTAATTACGCCAGGGATTGCCTTTTCTATAGTAAATTATTCAAAAAATAATTTTTTACTGTCGCAAATTTTAATTACGCCAGGGATTGCCTTTTCTATAGTAAACTTTTCAAAAAATAATTTTCTATTGTTGCAAATTTTAATTGCGCCATGGATTGCCTTTTCTATAGTAAATTATTCAAAAAATAATTTTTTACTGTCGCAAATTTTAATTACGCCAGGGATTGCCTTTTCTATAGTAAATTATTCAAAAAATAATTTTTTACTGTCGCAAATTTTAAATACGCCAGGGATTGCCTTTTCTATAGTAAATTATTCAAAAAATAATTTTCTACTGTCGCAAATTTTAATTACCCCAGGGATTGCCTTTTCTATAGTAAATTATTCAAAAAATAATTTTCTACTGTCGCAAATTTTAATTGCGCCAGGGATTGCCTTTCTATAGTAAATTATTCAAAAAATAATTTTATACTGTCGCAAATTTTAAATACGCCAGGGATTGCCTTTTCTATAGTAAATAATTCAAAAAATAATTTTCTACTGTCGCAAATTTTAATTACGCCAGGGATTGCCTTTTCTATAGTAAATTATTCAAAAAATAATTTTCTACTGTTGCAAATTTTAATTGCGCCAGGGATTGCCTTTTCTATAGCAAATTATTCAAAAAATAATTTTATACTGTCGCAAATTTTAAATACGCCAGGGATTGCCTTTTATATAGTAAATTATTCAAAAAATTATTTTTTACTGTCGCAAATTTTAATTACGCCAGGGATTGCCTTTTCTATAGTAAATTATTCAAAAAATAATTTTTTACTATCGCAAGTTTTAATTGCGCCAGGTAAATTTTCAACAAATTAATTTTCTACTGTCGCAAATTTTAATTGCGCCAGGGATTGCCTTTTCTATAGTAATTTATTCAAAAAATAATTTTTTACTCTCCCAAATTTCAATTACGCCAGGGATTGCCTTTTCTATAGTAAATTATTCAAAAAATAATTTTCTACTGTCGCAAATTTTAATTGCGCCAGGGATTGCCTTTTCTATAGTAAATTATTCAAAAAATAATTTTTTACTGTCGCAAATTTCAATTTCGCCAGGTAAATTTTTCACAAATTAATTTTCTACTGTCGCAAATTGTAATTACACCAGGGATTGCCTTTTCTATAGTAAATTATACAAAAAATAATTTTTTACTGTCGCAAATTTTAATTACGCCAGGGATTGCCTTTTCTATAGTAAATTATTCAAAAAATAATTTTTTACTGTCGCAAATTTTAAATACGCCAGGGATTGCCTTTTCTATAGTAAATTATTCAAAAAATAATTTTCTACTGTCGCAAATTTTAATTACCCCAGGGATTGCCTTTTCTATAGTAAATTATTCAAAAAATAATTTTCTACTGTCGCAAATTTTAATTACGCCAGGGATTGCCTTTTCTATAGTAAATTATTCAAAAAATAATTTTCTACTGTCGCAAATTTTAATTGCGCCAGGGATTGCCTTTTCTATAGTAAATTATTCAAAAAATAATTTTATACTGTCGCAAATTTTAAATACGCCAGGGATTGCCTTTTCTATAGTAAATTATTCAAAAAATAATTTTCTACTGTCGCAATTTTTAATTACGCCATGGATTGCCTTTTCTATAGTAAATTATTCAAAAAATAATTTTCTACTGTTGCAAATTTTAATTGCGCCAGGGATTGCCTTTTCTATAGTAAATTATTCAAAAAATAATTTTATACTGTCGCAAATTTTAAATACGCCAGGGATTGCCTTTTATATAGTAAATTATTCAAAAAATTATTTTTTACTGTCGCAAATTTTAATTACGCCAGGGATTGCCTTTTCTATAGTAAATTATTCAAAAAATAATTTTTTACTATCGCAAGTTTTAATTGCGCCAGGTAAATTTTCAACAAATTAATTTTCTACTGTCGAAAATTTTAATTGCGCCAGGGATTGCCTTTTCTATAGTAAATTATTCAAAAAATAATTTTTTACTGTCGCAAATTTTAATTACGCCAGGGATTGCCTTTTCTATAGTAAATTATTCAAAAAATAATTTTTTACCGTCGCAAATTTTAATTGCGCCAGGCATTGCCTTTTCTATAGTAAATTATTCAAAAAATAATTTTTTACTCTCGCAAATTTCAATTTCGCCAGGTAAATTATTCAAAAAATAATTTTCTACTGTCGCAAATTTTAATTACGCCAGGGATTGCCTTTTAAATAGTAAATTTTTCAAAAAATAATTTTCTACTGTCGCAAATTTTAATTACGCCAGGGATTGCCTTTTTTATAGTAAATTATTCAAAAAATAATTTTCTACTGTCGCAAATTTTAATTACGCCAGGGATTGCCTTTTCTATAGTAAATTACTCAAAAAATAATTTTTTACTGTCGCAAATTTTAATTACGCCAGCGATTGCCTTTTCTATAGTAAATTACTCAAAAAATAATTTTTTACTGTCGCAAATTTTAAATATCCCAGGCATTGCCTTTTCTATAGTAAATTATTCAAAAAATAATTTTCAACTGTTGCAAATTTTAATTGCGCCAGGGATTGCCTTTTCTATAGTAAACTTTTCAAAAAATAATTTTCTACTGTCGCAAATTTTAATTACGCCAGGGATTGCCTTTTCTATAGTAAATTATTCAAAAAATAATTTTCTACTGTCGCAAATTTTAATTGCGCCAGAGATTGCCTTTTCTATAGTAAATTATTCAAAAAATAATTTTCAACTGTCGCAAATTTTAATTACGCCAGGGATTGCCTTTTCTATAGTAAATTATTCAAAAAATAATTTTTTACTGTCGCAAATTTTAAATACGCCAGGGATTGCCTTTTCTATAGTAAATTATTCAAAAAATAATTTTCTATTGTCGCAAATTTTAATTACGCCAGGGATTGCCTTTTCTATAGTAAATTATTCAAAAAATAATTTTTTACTATCGCAAGTTTTAGTTGCGCCAGGGATTGCCTTTTCTATAGTAAATTATTCAAAAAATAATTTTTTACTATCGCAAGTTTTAATTGCGCCAGGGATTGCCTTTTCTATAGTAAATTATTCAAAAAATAATTTTCTACTGTCGCAAATTTTAATTGCGCCAGGGATTGCCTTTTCTATAGTAAATTATTCAAAAAATAATTTTTTAGTCTCGCAAATTTTAATTTCGCCAGGGATTGCCTTTTCTATAGTAAATTATTAAAAAAATAATTTTCTACTGTTGCAAATTTTAATTGCGCCAGGGATTGCCTTTTCTATAGTAAATTATTCAAAAAATAATTTTCTACTGTCGCAAATTTTAATTACGCCAGGGATTGCCTTTTCTATAGTAAATTATTCAAAAAATAATTTTCTACTGTCGCAAATTTTAATTGCGCCAGGGATTGCTTTTTCTATAGTAAATTATTCAAAAAATAATTTTTTACAGTCGCGAATTTTAATTACGCCAGGGATTGCCTTTTCTGTAGTAAATTATTCAAAAAATAATTTTTTACTGTCGCAAATTTTAATTACGCCAGGGATTGCCTTTTCTATAGTAAACTTTTCAAAAAATAATTTTCTATTGTTGCAAATTTTAATTGCGCCAGGGATTGCCTTTTCTATAGTAAATTATTCAAAAAATAATTTTTTACTGTCGCAAATTTTAATTACGCCAGGGATTGCCTTTTCTATAGTAAATTATTCAAAAAATAATTTTTTACTGTCGCAAATTTTAAATACGCCAGGGATTGCCTTTTCTATAGTAAATTATTCAAAAAATAATTTTCTACTGTCGCAAATTTTAATTACCCCAGGGATTGCCTTTTCTATAGTAAATTATTCAAAAAATAATTTTCTACTGTCGCAAATTTTAATTACGCCAGGGATTGCCTTTTCTATAGTAAATTATTCAAAAAATAATTTTCTACTTTCGCAAATTTTAATTGCGCCAGGGATTGCCTTTTCTATAGTAAATTATTCAAAAAATAATTTTATACTGTCGCAAATTTTAAATACGCCAGGGATTGCCTTTTCTATAGTAAATTATTCAAAAAATAATTTTCTACTGTCGCAAATTTTAATTACGCCAGGGATTGCCTTTTCTATAGTAAATTATTCAAAAAATATTTTTTTACTATCGCAAGTTTTAATTACGCCAGGGATTGCCTTTTCTATAGTAAATTATTCAAAAAATAATTTTTTACTGTCGCAAATTTTAATTACGCCAGGGATTGCCTTTTCTATAGTAAATTATTCAAAAAATAATTTTCTACTGTCGCAAATTTTAATTACGCCAGGGATTGCCTTTTCTATAGTAAATTATTCAAAAAATAATTTTTTACTGTAGCAAATTTTAAATATCCCAGGGATTGCCTTTTCTATAGTAAATTATTCAAAAAATAATTTTCAACTGTTGCAAATTTTAATTGCGCCAGGGATTGCCTTTTCTATAGTAAATTATTCAAAAAATAATTTTCTACTGTCGCAAATTTTAATTGCGCCAGGGATTGCCTTTTCTATAGTAAACGTTTCAAAAAATAATTTTTTACTGTCGCAAATTTTAATTACGCCAGGGATTGCCTTTTCTATAGTAAATTATTCAAAAAATAATTTTCTACTGTCGCAAATTTTAATTACGCCAGGGATTGCCTTTTCTATAGTAAATTATTCAAAAAATATTTTTTTACTATCGCAAGTTTTAATTACGCCAGGGATTGCCTTTTCTATAGTAAATTATTCAAAAAATAATTTTCTACTGTCGCAAATTTTAATTACGCCAGGGATTGCCTTTTCTATAGTAAATTATTCAAAAAATATTTTTTTACTATCGCAAGTTTTAATTACGCCAGGGATTGCCTTTTCTATAGTAAATTATTCAAAAAATAATTTTTTACTGTCGCAAATTTTAATTACGCCAGGGATTGCCTTTTCTATAGTAAATTATTCAAAAAATAATTTTCTACTGTCGCAAATTTTAATTACGCCAGGGATTGCCTTTTCTATAGTAAATTATTCAAAAAATAATTTTTTACTGTCGCAAATTTTAAATATCCCAGGGATTGCCTTTTCTATAGTAAATTATTCAAAAAATAATTTTTTACTCTCGCAAATTTCAATTTCGCCAGGTAAATTTTTCACAAATTAATTTTCTACTGTCGCAAATTTTAATTACGCCAGGGATTGCCTTTTCTATAGTAAATTATTCAAAAAATAATTTTCTACTGTCGCAAATTTTAATTACGCCAGGGATTGCCTTTTCTATAGTAAATTATTCAAAAAATAATTTTCTACTTTCGCAAATTTTAATTGCGCCAGGGATTGCCTTTTCTATAGTAAATTATTCAAAAAATAATTTTATACTGTCGCAAATTTTAAATACGCCAGGGATTGCCTTTTCTATAGTAAATTATTCAAAAAATAATTTTCTACTGTCGCAAATTTTAATTACGCCAGGGATTGCCTTTTCTATAGTAAATTATTCAAAAAATATTTTTTTACTATCGCAAGTTTTAATTACGCCAGGGATTGCCTTTTCTATAGTAAATTATTCAAAAAATAATTTTTTACTGTCGCAAATTTTAATTACGCCAGGGATTGCCTTTTCTATAGTAAATTATTCAAAAAATAATTTTCTACTGTCGCAAATTTTAATTACGCCAGGGATTGCCTTTTCTATAGTAAATTATTCAAAAAATAATTTTTTACTGTAGCAAATTTTAAATATCCCAGGGATTGCCTTTTCTATAGTAAATTATTCAAAAAATAATTTTCAACTGTTGCAAATTTTAATTGCGCCAGGGATTGCCTTTTCTATAGTAAATTATTCAAAAAATAATTTTCTACTGTCGCAAATTTTAATTGCGCCAGGGATTGCCTTTTCTATAGTAAACGTTTCAAAAAATAATTTTTTACTGTCGCAAATTTTAATTACGCCAGGGATTGCCTTTTCTATAGTAAATTATTCAAAAAATAATTTTCTACTGTCGCAAATTTTAATTACGCCAGGGATTGCCTTTTCTATAGTAAATTATTCAAAAAATATTTTTTTACTATCGCAAGTTTTAATTACGCCAGGGATTGCCTTTTCTATAGTAAATTATTCAAAAAATAATTTTCTACTGTCGCAAATTTTAATTACGCCAGGGATTGCCTTTTCTATAGTAAATTATTCAAAAAATATTTTTTTACTATCGCAAGTTTTAATTACGCCAGGGATTGCCTTTTCTATAGTAAATTATTCAAAAAATAATTTTTTACTGTCGCAAATTTTAATTACGCCAGGGATTGCCTTTTCTATAGTAAATTATTCAAAAAATAATTTTCTACTGTCGCAAATTTTAATTACGCCAGGGATTGCCTTTTCTATAGTAAATTATTCAAAAAATAATTTTTTACTGTCGCAAATTTTAAATATCCCAGGGATTGCCTTTTCTATAGTAAATTATTCAAAAAATAATTTTTTACTCTCGCAAATTTCAATTTCGCCAGGTAAATTTTTCACAAATTAATTTTCTACTGTCGCAAATTTTAATTACGCCAGGGATTGCCTTTTCTATAGTAAATTATTCAAAAAATAATTTTCTACTGTCGCAAATTTTAATTACGCCAGGGATTGCCTTTTCTATAGTAAATTATTCAAAAAATAATTTTCTACTGTCGCAAATTTTAATTGCGACAGGGATTGCATTTTCTATAGTAAATTATTCAAAAAATAATTTTCTACTGTCGCAAACTTTAATTGCGCCAGGGATTGCCTTTTCTATAGTAAATTATTCAAAAAAGAATTTTTTACTGTCGCAAATTTTAATTGCGCCAGGGATTGCCTTTTCTATAGTAAATTATTCAAAAAATAATTTTCTACTGTCGCAAATTTTAATTGCGCCAGGGATTGCCTTTTCTATAGTAAATTATTCAAAAAATAATTTTTTACTGTCGCAAATTTTAATTGCGCCAGGGATTGCCTTTTCTATAGTAAATTATTCAAAAAATAATTTTATACTGTAACAAATTTCAATTTCGCCAGGTAAATTATTCAAAAACTAATTTTCTACTGTCGCAAATTTTAATTACGCCAGAGATTGCCTTTTATATAGTAAATTATTCAAAAAATAATTTTCTACTGTCGCAAATTTTAATTACGCCAGGGATTGCCTTTTCTATAGTAAATTATTCAAAAAATAATTTTCTACTGTCGCAAATTTTAATTGCGCCAGGGATTGCCTTTTCTATAGTAAATTATTCAAAAAATAATTTTATACTGTCGCAAATTTTAAATACGCCAGGGATTGCCTTTTCTATAGTAAATTATTCAAAAAATAATTTTTTACTGTCGCAAATTTTAATTACGCCAGAGATTGCCTTTTCTATAGTAAATAATTCAAAAAATAATTTTTTACTGTCGCAAATTTTAATTGCGCCAGGGATTGCCTTTTCTATAGTAAATTATTCAAAAAATAATTTTATACTGTCGCAAATTTTAAATACGCCAGGGATTGCCTTTTATATAGTAAATTATTCAAAAAATTATTTTTTACTGTCGCAAATTTTACTTGCGCCAGGGATTGCCTTTTCTATAGTAAATTATTCAAAAAATAATTTTCTACTGTCGCAAATTTTAATTACGCCAGGGATTGCCTTTTCTATAGTAAATTATTCAAAAAATAATTTTTCACTGTCGCAAATTTTAATTACGCCAGAGATTGCCTTTTCTATAGTAAATAATTCAAAAAATAATTTTTTACTGTCGCAAATTTTAATTGCGCCAGGGATTGCCTTTTCTATAGTAAATTATTCAAAAAATAATTTTATACTGTCGCAAATTTGAAATACGCCAGGGATTGCCATTTATATAGTAAATTATTCAAAAAATTATTTTTTACTGTCGCAAATTTTAATTACGCCAGGGATTGCCTTGTCTATAGTAAATTATTCAAAAAAAAATTTTTTACTATCGCAAGTTTTAATTGCGCCAGGTAAATTTTCAACAAATTAATTTTCTACTGTCGCAAATTTTAATTGCGCCAGGGATTGCCTTTTCTATAGTAATTTATTCTAAAAATAATTTTTTACTCTCGCAAATTTCAATTACGCCAGGGATTGCCTTTTCTATAGTAAATTATTCAAAAAATAATTTTCTACTGTCGCAAATTTTAATTGCGCCAGGGATTGCCTTTTCTATAGTAAATTATTCAAAAAATAATTTTTTACTGTCGCAAATTTTAATTACGCCAGGTAAATTTTTCACAAATTAATTTTCTACTGTCGAAAATTTTAATCGCGCCAGGGATTGCCTTTTCTATAGTAAATTATTCAAAAAATAATTTTTTACTGTCGCAAATTTTAATTACGCCAGGGATTGCCTTTTCTATAGTAAATTATTCAATAAATAATTTTTTACCGTCGCAAATTTTAATTGCGCCAGGCATTGCCTTTTCTATAGTAAATTATTCAAAAAATAATTTTTTACTCTCGCAAATTTCAATTTCGCCAGGTAAATTATTCAAAAAATAATTTTCTACTGTCGCAAATTTTAATTACGCCAGGGATTGCCTTTTATATAGTAAATTTTTCAAAAAATAATTTTCTACTGTCGCAAATTTTAATTACGCCAGGGATTGCCTTTTTTATAGTAAATTATTCAAAAAATAATTTTCTACTGTCGCAAATTTTAATTAAGCCAGGGATTGCCTTTTCTATAGTAAATTACTCAAAAAATAATTTTTTACTGTCGCAAATTTTAATTACGCCAGGGATTGCCTTTTCTATAGTAAATTTTTCAAAAAATAATTTTTTACTGTCGCAAATTTTAAATATCCCAGGCATTGCCTTTTCTATAGTAAATTATTCAAAAAATAATTTTCAACTGTTGCAAAATTTAATTGCGCCAGGGATTGCCTTTTCTATAGTAAACTTTTCAAAAAATAATTTTCTACTGTCGCAAATTTTAATTACGCCAGGGATTGCCTTTTCTATAGTAAATTATTCAAAAAATAATTTTCTACTGTCGCAAATTTTAATTGCGCCAGAGATTGCCTTTTCTATAGTAAATTATTCAAAAAATAATTTTCAAATGTCGTAAATTTTAATTACGCCAGGGATTGCCTTTTCTATAGTAAATTATTCAAAAAATAGTTTTTTACTGTCGGAAATTTTAAATACGCCAGGGATTGCCTTTTCTATAGTAAATTATTCAAAAAATAATTTTCTACTGTCGCAAATTTTAATTACGCCAGGGATTGACTTTTCTATAGTAAATTATTCAAAAAATAATTTTTTACTATCGCAAGTTTTAGTTGCGCCAGGGATTGCATTTCTATAGTAAATTATTCAAAAAATAATTTTTTACTATCGCAAGTTTTAATTGCGCCAGGGATTGCCTTTTCTATAGTAAATTATTCAAAAAATAATTTTCTACTGTCGCAAATTTTAATTGCGCCAGGGATTGCCTTTTCTATAGTAAATTATTCAAAAAATAATTTTTTACTCTCGCAAATTTTAATTTCGCCAGGGATTGCCTTTTCTATAGTAAATTATTAAAAAAATAATTTTCTACTGTTGCAAATTTTAATTGCGCCAGGGTTTGCCTTTTCTATAGTAAATTATTCAAAAAATAATTTTCTACTGTCGCAAATTTTAATTACGCCAGGGATTGCCTTTTCTATAGTAAATTATTCAAAAAATAATTTTCTACTGTCGCAAATTTTAATTGCGCCAGGGATTGCCTTTTCTATAGTAAATTATTCAAAAAATAATTTTTTACAGTCGCAAATTTTAATTACGCCAGGGATTACCTTTTCTATAGTAAATTATTCAAAAAATAATTTTTTACTGTCGCAAATTTTAATTACGCCAGGGATTGCCTTTTCTATAGTAAACTTTTCAAAAAATAATTTTCTACTGTTGCAAATTTTAATTGTTTTTTACAGTCGCAAATTTTAATTACGCCAGGGATTGCCTTTTCTATAGTAAATTATTCAAAAAATAATTTTTTACTGTCGCAAATTTTAATTACGCCAGGGATTGCCTTTTCTATAGTAAACTTTTCAAAAAATAATTTTCTATTGTTGCAAATTTTAATTGCGCCATGGATTGCCTTTTCTATAGTAAATTATTCAAAAAATAATTTTTTACTGTCGCAAATTTTAATTACGCCAGGGATTGCCTTTTCTATAGTAAATTATTCAAAAAATAATTTTTTACTGTCGCAAATTTTAAATACGCCAGGGATTGCCTTTTCTATAGTAAATTATTCAAAAAATAATTTTTTACTGTCGCAAATTTTAATTACGCCAGGGATTGCCTTTTCTATAGTAAATTATTCAATAAATAATTTTTTACCGTCGCAAATTTTAATTGCGCCAGGCATTGCCTTTTCTATAGTAAATTATTCAAAAAATAATTTTTTACTCTCGCAAATTTCAATTTCGCCAGGTAAATTATTCAAAAAATAATTTTCTACTGTCGCAAATTTTAATTACGCCAGGGATTGCCTTTTATATAGTAAATTTTTCAAAAAATAATTTTCTACTGTCGCAAATTTTAATTACGCCAGGTAAATTTTTCACAAATTAATTTTCTACTGTCGAAAATTTTAATCGCGCCAGGGATTGCCTTTTCTATAGTAAATTATTCAAAAAATAATTTTTTACTGTCGCAAATTTTAATTACGCCAGGGATTGCCTTTTCTATAGTAAATTATTCAATAAATAATTTTTTACCGTCGCAAATTTTAATTGCGCCAGGCATTGCCTTTTCTATAGTAAATTATTCAAAAAATAATTTTTTACTCTCGCAAATTTCAATTTCGCCAGGTAAATTATTCAAAAAATAATTTTCTACTGTCGCAAATTTTAATTACGCCAGGGATTGCCTTTTATATAGTAAATTTTTCAAAAAATAATTTTCTACTGTCGCAAATTTTAATTACGCCAGGGATTGCCTTTTTTATAGTAAATTATTCAAAAAATAATTTTCTACTGTCGCAAATTTTAATTAAGCCAGGGATTGCCTTTTCTATAGTAAATTACTCAAAAAATAATTTTTTACTGTCGCAAATTTTAATTACGCCAGGGATTGCCTTTTCTATAGTAAATTTTTCAAAAAATAATTTTTTACTGTCGCAAATTTTAAATATCCCAGGCATTGCCTTTTCTATAGTAAATTATTCAAAAAATAATTTTCAACTGTTGCAAAATTTAATTGCGCCAGGGATTGCCTTTTCTATAGTAAACTTTTCAAAAAATAATTTTCTACTGTCGCAAATTTTAATTGCGCCAGGGATTGCCTTTTCTATAGTAAATTATTCAAAAAATAATTTTTTACTCTCGCAAATTTTAATTTCGCCAGGGATTGCCTTTTCTATAGTAAATTATTAAAAAAATAATTTTCTACTGTTGCAAATTTTAATTGCGCCAGGGTTTGCCTTTTCTATAGTAAATTATTCAAAAAATAATTTTCTACTGTCGCAAATTTTAATTACGCCAGGGATTGCCTTTTCTATAGTAAATTATTCAAAAAATAATTTTCTACTGTCGCAAATTTTAATTGCGCCAGGGATTGCCTTTTCTATAGTAAATTATTCAAAAAATAATTTTTTACTGTCGCAAATTTTAATTACGCCAGGGATTGCCTTTTCTATAGTAAACTTTTCAAAAAATAATTTTCTACTGTTGCAAATTTTAATTGTTTTTTACAGTCGCAAATTTTAATTACGCCAGGGATTGCCTTTTCTATAGTAAATTATTCAAAAAATAATTTTTTACTGTCGCAAATTTTAATTACGCCAGGGATTGACTTTTCTATAGTAAATTATTCAAAAAATAATTTTTTACTATCGCAAGTTTTAGTTGCGCCAGGGATTGCATTTCTATAGTAAATTATTCAAAAAATAATTTTTTACTATCGCAAGTTTTAATTGCGCCAGGGATTGCCTTTTCTATAGTAAATTATTCAAAAAATAATTTTCTACTGTCGCAAATTTTAATTGCGCCAGGGATTGCCTTTTCTATAGTAAATTATTCAAAAAATAATTTTTTACTCTCGCAAATTTTAATTTCGCCAGGGATTGCCTTTTCTATAGTAAATTATTAAAAAAATAATTTTCTACTGTTGCAAATTTTAATTGCGCCAGGGTTTGCCTTTTCTATAGTAAATTATTCAAAAAATAATTTTCTACTGTCGCAAATTTTAATTACGCCAGGGATTGCCTTTTCTATAGTAAATTATTCAAAAAATAATTTTCTACTGTCGCAAATTTTAATTGCGCCAGGGATTGCCTTTTCTATAGTAAATTATTCAAAAAATAATTTTTTACAGTCGCAAATTTTAATTACACCAGGGATTACCTTTTCTATAGTAAATTATTCAAAAAATAATTTTTTACTGTCGCAAATTTTAATTACGCCAGGGATTGCCTTTTCTATAGTAAACTTTTCAAAAAATAATTTTCTACTGTTGCAAATTTTAATTGTTTTTTACAGTCGCAAATTTTAATTACGCCAGGGATTGCCTTTTCTATAGTAAATTATTCAAAAAATAATTTTTTACTGTCGCAAATTTTAATTACGCCAGGGATTGCCTTTTCTATAGTAAACTTTTCAAAAAATAATTTTCTATTGTTGCAAATTTTAATTGCGCCATGGATTGCCTTTTCTATAGTAAATTATTCAAAAAATAATTTTTTACTGTCGCAAATTTTAATTACGCCAGGGATTGCCTTTTCTATAGTAAATTATTCAAAAAATAATTTTTTACTGTCGCAAATTTTAAATACGCCAGGGATTGCCTTTTCTATAGTAAATTATTCAAAAAATAATTTTCTACTGTCGCAAATTTTAATTACCCCAGGGATTGCCTTTTCTATAGTAAATTATTCAAAAAATAATTTTCTACTGTCGCAAATTTTAATTACGCCAGGGATTGCCTTTTCTATAGTAAATTATTCAAAAAATAATTTTCTACTGTCGCAAATTTTAATTGCGCCAGGGATTGCCTTTTCTATAGTAAATTATTCAAAAAATAATTTTATACTGTCGCAAATTTTAAATACGCCAGGGATTGCCTTTTCTATAGTAAATTATTCAAAAAATAATTTTCTACTGTCGCAAATTTTAATTACGCCAGGGATTGCCTTTTCTATAGTAAATTATTCAAAAAATAATTTTCTACTGTTGCAAATTTTAATTGCGCCAGGGATTGCCTTTT
Organism: Dioctria linearis; assembly: GCA_963930735.1. Lineage (NCBI taxonomy): Eukaryota > Metazoa > Arthropoda > Insecta > Diptera > Asilidae > Dioctria > Dioctria linearis. The sequence goes on along the minus strand of CAWVNZ010001912.1, from coordinate 3,177 downwards.
CTATAGTAAATTATTCAAAAAATAATTTTATACTGTCGCAAATTTTAAATTCGCCAGGGATTGCCTTTTATATAGTAAATTATTCAAAAAATTATTTTTTACTGTCGCAAATTTTAATTACGCCAGGGATTGCCTTTTCTATAGTAAATTATTCAAAAAATAATTTTTTACTATCGCAAGTTTTAATTGCGCCAGGTAAATTTTCAACAAATTAATTTTCTACTGTCGCAAATTTTAATTGCGCCAGGGATTGCCTTTTCTATAGTAATTTATTCAAAAAATAATTTTTTACTCTCCCAAATTTCAATTACGCCAGGGATTGCCTTTTCTATAGTAAATTATTCAAAAAATAATTTTCTACTGTCGCAAATTTTAATTGCGCGAGGGATTGCCTTTTCTATAGTAAATTATTCAAAAAATAATTTTTTACTGTCGCAAATTTCAATTTCGCCAAGTAAATTTTTCACAAATTAATTTTCTACTGTCGCAAATTGTAATTACACCAGGGATTGCCTTTTCTATAGTAAATTATTCAAAAAATAATTTTATACTGTCGCAAATTTTAAATACGCCAGGGATTGCCTTTTCTATAGTAAATTATGCAAAAAATAATTTTCTACTGTCGCAAATTTTAAATACGCCAGGGATTGCCTTTTCTATAGTAAATTATTCAAAAAATAATTTTTTACTGTCGCAAATTTAAATTACGCAAGGTAAATTTTTCACAAATTAATTTTCTACTGTCGAAAATTTTAATTGCGCCAGGGATTGCCTTTTCTATAGTAAATTATTCAAAAAATAATTTTTTACTGTCGCAAATTTTAATTACGCCAGGGATTGCCTTTTCTATAGTAAATTATTCAAAAAATAATTTTCTACTGTCGCAAATTTTAATTACCCCAGGGATTGCCTTTTCTATAGTAAATTATTCAAAAAATAATTTTCTACTGTCGCAAATTTTAATTACGCCAGGGATTGCCTTTTCTATAGTAAATTATTCAAAAAATAATTTTCTACTGTCGCAAATTTTAATTGCGCCAGGGATTGCCTTTTCTATAGTAAATTATTCAAAAAATAATTTTATACTGTCGCAAATTTTAAATACGCCAGGGATTGCCTTTTCTATAGTAAATTATTCAAAAAATAATTTTCTACTGTCGCAATTTTTAATTACGCCATGGATTGCCTTTTCTATAGTAAATTATTCAAAAAATAATTTTCTACTGTTGCAAATTTTAATTGCGCCAGGGATTGCCTTTTCTATAGTAAATTATTCAAAAAATAATTTTACACTGTCGCAAATTTTAAATACGCCAGGGATTGCCTTTTATATAGTAAATTATTCAAAAAATTATTTTTTACTGTCGCAAATTTTAATTACGCCAGGGATTGTCTTTTCTATAGTAAATTATTCAAAAAATAATTTTTTACTATCGCAAGTTTTAATTGCGCCAGGTAAATTTTCAACAAATTAATTTTCTACTGTCGCAAATTTTAATTGCGCCAGGGATTGCCTTTTCTATAGTAATTTATTCAAAAAATAATTTTTTACTCTCCCAAATTTCAATTACGCCAGGGATTGCCTTTTCTATAGTAAATTATTCAAAAAATAATTTTCTACTGTCGCAAATTTTAATTGCGCCAGGGATTGCCTTTTCTATAGTAAATTATTCAAAAAATAATTTTTTACTGTCGCAAATTTCAATTTCGCCAGGTAAATTTTTCACAAATTAATTTTCTACTGTCGCAAATTGTAATTAGACCAGGGATTGCCTTTTCTATAGTAAATTATTCAAAAAATAATTTTATATTGTCGCAAATTTTAAATACGCCAGGGATTGCCTTTTCTATAGTAAATTATTCAAAAAATAATTTTCTACTGTCGCAAATTTTAAATACGCCAGGGATTGCCTTTTCTATAGTAAATTATTCAAAAAATAATTTTTTACTGTCGCAAATTTAAATTACGCCAGGTAAATTTTTCACAAATTAATTTTCTACTGTCGAAAATTTTAATTGCGCCAGGGATTGCCTTTTCTATAGTAAATTATTCAAAAAATAATTTTTTACTGTCGCAAATTTTAATTACGCCAGGGATTGCCTTTTCTATAGTAAATTATTCAAAAAATAATTTTTTACCGTCGCAAATTTTAATTGCGCCAGGCATTGCCTTTTCTATAGTAAATTATTCAAAAAATAATTTTTTACTCTCGCAAATTTCAATTTCGCCAGGTAAATTATTCAAAAAATAATTTTCTACTGTCGCAAATTTTAATTACGCCAGGGATTGCCTTTTCTATAGTAAATTATTCAAAAAATAATTTTTTACTGTCGCAAATTTTAATTACACCAGGGATTGCCTTTTCTATAGTAAATTATTCAAAAAATAAGTTTCTACTGTTACAAATTTTAATTGCGCCAGGGATTGCCTTTTCTACAGTAAATTATTCAAAAAATAATTTTCTACTTTCGCAAATTTTAATTACGCCAGGGATTGCCTTTTCTATAGTAAATTATTCAAAAAATAATTTTCTACTGTCGCAAATTTTAATTACGCCAGGGATTGCCTTTTCTATAGTAAATTATTCAAAAAATAATTTTTCACTGTCGCAAATTTTAATTACGCCAGGGATTGCCTTTTCTATAGTAAATAATTCAAAAAATAATTTTTTACTGTCGCAAATTTTAATTGCGCCAGGGATTGCCTTTTCTATAGTAAATTATTCAAAAAATAATTTTATACTGTCGCAAATTTTAAATACGCCAGGGATTGCCTTTTATATAGTAAATTATTCAAAAAATTATTTTTTACTGTCGCAAATTTTAATTACGCCAGGGATTGCCTTTTCTATAGTAAATTATTCAAAAAATAATTTTTTACTATCGCAAGTTTTAATTGCGCCAGGTAAATTTTCAACAAATTAATTTTCTACTGTCGCAAATTTTAATTGCGCCAGGGATTGCCTTTTCTATAGTAATTTATTCAAAAAATAATTTTTTACTCTCGCAAATTTCAATTACGCCAGGGATTGCCTTTTCTATAGTAAATTATTCAAAAAATAATTTTCTACTGTCGCAAATTTTAATTGCGCCAGGGATTGCCTTTTCTATAGTAAATTATTCAAAAAATAATTTTTTACTGTCGCAAATTTCAATTTCGCCAGGTAAATTTTTCAC
>CAWVNZ010001911.1:0-56035 GCA_963930735.1 Dioctria linearis | reverse complement strand
GTCGCAAATTTTAATTACGCCAGGGATTGCCTTTTCTACAGTAAATTATTCAAAAAATAATTTTTTACTGTCGCAAATTTTAAATATCCCAGGGATTGCCTTTCTATAGTAAATTATTCAAAAAATAATTCTCTACTGTCGCAAATTTTAATTACGCCAGGGATTGCCTTTTCTACAGTAATTTATTCAAAAAATAATTTTCAACTGTCGCAAATTTTAATTGCGCCAGGGATTGCCTTTTCTATAGTAAATTATTCAAAAAATAATTTTCTACTGTCGCAAATTTTAAGTGCGCCAGGGATTGCCTTTTCTATAGTAAATTATTCAAAAAATAATTTTATACTGTCGCAAATTTTAATTACGCCAGGGATTGCCTTTTCTATAGTAAATTATTCAAAAAATAATTTTATACTGTCGCAAATTTTAATTGCGCCAGGGATTGCCTTTTCTATAGTAAATTATTCAAAAAATAATTTTCTACTGTCGCAAATTTTAATTACGCCAGGGATTGCCTTTTCTATAGTAAATTATTCAAAAAATAATTTTTTACTGTCGCAAATTTTATGTGCGCCAGGGATTGCCTTTTCTATAGTAAATTATTCAAAAAATAATTTTTTACTGTCGCAAATTTTAATTACGCCAGGGATTCCCTTTTCTATAGTAAATTATTCAAAAAATAATTTTTTACTCTCGCAAATTTTAATTGCGCCAGGGATTGCCTTTTCTATAGTAAATTATTCAAAAAATAATTTTCTACTGTCGCAAATTTTAATTACGCCAGGGATTGCCTTTTCTATAGTAAATTATTCAAAAAAAATAATTTTTTACTGTCGCAAATTTTAATTGCGCCAGGGATTGCCTTTTCTACAGTAAATTATTCAAAAAATAATTTTCTACTGTCGCAAATTTTAATTACGCCAGGGATTGCCTCTTAAATAGTAAATTTTTCAAAAATTAATTTTATACTGTCACAAATTTTAAATACGCCAGGGATTGCCTTTTCTATAGTAAATTAATCAAAAAATAATTTTATACTGTCGCAAATTTTAAATATCCCAGGGATTGCCTTTTCTATAGTAAATTATTCAAAAAATAATTTTTTACTGTCGCAAATTTTAAGTGCGCCAGGGATTGCCTTTTCTATAGTAAATTATTCAAAAAATAATTTTCTACTGTCGCAAATGTTAAGTGCGCCAGGGATTGCCTTTTCTATAGTAAATTATTCAAAAAATAATTTTTTACTATCGCAAGTTTTAATTGCGCCAGGGATTGCCTTTTCTACAGTAAATTATTCAAAAAATTATTTCTACTGTCGCAAATTTTAATTGCGCCAGGGATTGCCTTTTATATAGTAAATTATTCAAAAAATAATTTTATATTGTCGCAAATTTTAATTGCGCCAGGGATTGCCTTTTCTATAGTAAATTATTCAAAAAATAATTTTCTACTGTCGCAAATTTTAATTACGCCAGGGTTTGCCTTTTCTATAGTAAATTATTCAAAAAATAATTTTTTACTGTCGCAAATTTTAAGTGCGCCAGGGATTGCCTTTTCTATAGTAAATTATTCAAAAAATAATTTTTTACTGTCGCAAATTTTAATTACGCCAGGGATTGCCTTTTCTATAGTAAATTATTCAAAAAATAATTTTCTACTGTCGCAAATTTTGAATATCCCAGGGATTGCCTTTTCTATAGTAAATTTCTCACAAAATAATTTTTTACTGTCGCAAATTTTAGTTGCGCCAGGGATTGCCTTTTCTATAGTAAATTATTCAAAAAATAATTTTATACTGTCGCAAATTTTAATTACGCCAGGGATTGCCTTTTCTATAGTAAATTATTCAAAAAATAATTTTATACTGTCGCAAATTTTAATTGCGCCAGGGATTGCCTTTTCTATAGTAAATTATTCAAAAAATAATTTTCTACTGTCGCAAATTTTAATTACGCCAGGGATTGCCTTTTCTATAGTAAATTATTCAAAAAATAATTTTTTACTGTCGCAAATTTTATGTGCGCCAGGGATTGCCTTTTCTATAGTAAATTATTCAAAAAATAATTTTTTACTGTCGCAAATTTTAATTACGCCAGGGATTCCCTTTTCTATAGTAAATTATTCAAAAAATAATTTTTTACTCTCGCAAATTTTAATTGCGCCAGGGATTGCCTTTTCTATAGTAAATTATTCAAAAAATAATTTTCTACTGTCGCAAATTTTAATTACGCCAGGGATTGCCTTTTCTATAGTAAATTATTCAAAAAAAATAATTTTTTACTGTCGCAAATTTTAATTACGCCAGGGATTGCCTTTTCTATAGTAAATTTTGCAAAAAATAATTTTCTACTGTCGCAAATTTTAATTACGCCAGGGATTGCCTTTTCTACAGTAAATTATTCAAAAAATAATTTTTTACTGTCGCAAATTTTAAATATCCCAGGGATTGCCTTTTCTATAGTAAATTATTCAAAAAATAATTTTCTACTGTCGCAAATTTTAATTACGCCAGGGATTGCCTTTTCTACAGTAAATTATTCAAAAAATAATTTTCAACTGTCGCAAATTTTAATTACGCCAGGGATTGCCTTTTCTATAGTAAATTATTCAAAAAATAATTTTTTACTGTCGCAAATTTCAAATCCGCCAGGGATTGCCTTTTCTATAGTAAATTATTCAAAAAATAATTTTCTACTGTCACAAATTTTAATTACGCCAGGGATTGCCTTTTCTATAGTAAATTTTTCAAAAAATAATTTTTTACTGTCGCAAATTTTAATTACGCCAGGGATTGCCTTTTCTATAGTAAAATATTCAAAAAATAATTTTCTACTGTCGCAAATTTTAATTGCGCCAGGGATTGCCTTTTCTATAGTAAATTATTCAAAAAATAATTATCTACTGTCGCAAATTTTAAGTGCGCCAGGGATTGCCTTTTCTATAGTAAATTATTCAAAAAATAATTTTATACTGTCGCAAATTTTAATTACGCCAGGGATTGCCTTTTCTATAGTAAATTATTCAAAAAATAATTTTATACTGTCGCAAATTTTAATTGCGCCAGGGATTGCCTTTTCTATAGTAAATTATTCAAAAAATTATTTTCTACTGTCGCAAATTTTAATTACGCCAGGGATTCCCTTTTCTATAGTAAATTATTCAAAAAATAATTTTTTACTGTCGCAAATTTTAATTGCGCCAGGGATTGCCTTTTCTATAGTAAATTATTCAAAAAATAATTTTCTACTGTCGCAAATTTTAATTACGCCAGGGATTGCCTTTTCTATAGTAAATTTTTCAAAAAAAATAATTTTTTACTGTCGCAAATTTTAATTGCGCCAGGGATTGCCTTTTCTATAGTAAATTATTCAAAAAATAATTTTCTACTGTCGCAAATTTTAATTACGCCAGGGATTGCCTTTTCTATAGTAAATTTTTCAAAAAAAATAATTTTTTACTGTCGCAAATTTTAATTGCGCCAGGGATTGCCTTTTCTATAGTAAATTATTCAAAAAATAATTTTCTACTGTCGCAAATTTTAAGTGCGCCAGGGATTGCCTTTTCTATAGTAAATTATTCAAAAAATAATTTTTTACTGTCGCAAATTTTAATTACGCCAGGGATTGCCTTTTCTATAGTTAATTATTCAAAAAATAATTTTTTACTATCGCAAGTTTTAATTGCGCCAGGGATTGCCATTTCTACAGTAAATTATTCAAAAAATAATTTTCTACTGTCGCAAATTTTAATTACGCCAGGGATTGCCTTTTATATAGTAAATTATTCAAAAAATAATTTTATACTGTCGCAAATTTTAATTACGCCAGGGATTGCCTTTTCTATAGTAAATTATTCAAAAAATAATTTTTTACTGTCGCAAATTTTAATTGCGCCAGGGATTGCCTTTTCTATAGTAAATTATTCAAAAAATAATTTTCAACTGTCGCAAATTTTAATTACGCCAGGGATTGCCTTTTCTATAGTAAATTATTCAAAAAATAATTTTTTACTATCGCAAGTTTTAATTGCGCCAGGGATTGCCTTTTCTATAGTAAATTATTCAAAAAATAATTTTCAACTGTCGCAAATTTTAATTACGCCAGGGATTGCCTTTTCTATAGTAAATTATTCAAAAAATAATTTTTTACTATCGCAAGTTTTAATTGCGCCAGGGATTGCCTTTTCTACGGTAAATTATTCAAAAAATAATTTTCTACTGTCGCAAATTTTACTTACGCCAGGGATTGCCTTTTATATAGTAAATTTTTCAAAATTTAATTTTATACTGTCGCAAATTTTAATTACGCCAGGGATTGCCTTTTCTATAGTAAATTATTCAAAAAATAATTTTTTACTGTCGCAAATTTTAAATATCCCAGGGATTGCCTTTTCTATAGTAAATTATTCAAAAAATAATTTTCAACTGTCGCAAATTTTAATTACGCCAGGGATTGCCTTTTCTATAGTAAATTATTCAAAAAATAATTTTATACTGTCGCAAATTTTAATTACGCCAGGGATTGCCTTTTCTATAGTAAATTATTCAAAAAATAATTTTCAACTGTCGCAAATTTTAATTACGCCAGGGATTGCCTTTTCTATAGTAAATTATTCAAAAAATAATTTTTTACTGTCGCAAATTTTAAATATCCCAGGGATTGCCTTTTCTATAGTAAATTTCTCACAAAATAATTTTTTACTGTCGCAAATTTTAATTTCGCCAGGTAAATTTTTCAAAATATTAATTTTTTACTGTCGCAAATTTTAAATACGCCAGGGATTGCCTTTTCTAAAATAAATTAATCAAAAATTAATTTTATACTGTCGCAAATTTTAATTACGCCAGGGATTGCCTTTTCTATAGTAAATTATTCAAAAAATAATTTTTTACTGTCGAAAATTTTAAATACGCCAGGGATTGCCTTTTCTATATAAAATTATTCAAAAAATAATTTTATACTGTCGCAAATTTTAAGTGCGCCAGGGATTGCCTTTTCTACAGTAAATTATTCAAAAAATAATTTTTTACTGTCGCAAATTTCAATTTCGCCAGGTAAATTTTTCAAAAAATAATTTTCTACTGTCGCAAATTTTAAATATCACAGGGATTGCCTTTTCTATAGTAAATTTCTCACAAATTAATTTCTTACTGTCGCAAATTTTAAATTCACCAGGGATTGCCTTTTCTATAGTAAATTATTCAAAAAATAATTTTCTACTGTCGCAAATTTTAAATACGCCAGGGATTGCCTTTTCTGTAGTAAATTATTCAAAAAATAATTTTTTACTGTCGCAAATTTTAATTAGGCCAGGGATTGCCTTTTCTATAGTAAATTATTCAAAAACTAATTTTATACTGTCGCAAATTTTAAGTGCGCCAGGGATTGCCTTTTCTATAGTAAATTATTCAAAAATAATTTTTTACTGTCGCAAATTTTAATTACGCCAGGGATTGCCTTTTCTATAGTAAATTATTCAAAAAATAATTTTCTACTGTCGCAAATTTTAATTACGCCAGGGATTGCCTTTTCTATAGTAAATTATTCAAAAAATAATTTTATACTGTCGCAAATTTTAATTACGCCAGGGATTGCCTTTTCTATAGTAAATTATTCAAAAAATAATTTTATACTGTCGCAAATTTTAATTACGCCAGGGACTGCCTTTTCTATAGTAAATTTTGCAAAAAATAGTTTTATACTGTCGCAAATTTTAAGTGCGCCAGGGATTGCCTTTTCTATAGTAAATTATTCAAAAAATAATTTTTTACTGTCGCAAATTTTAATTGCGCCAGGGATTGCCTTTTCTACATTAAATTTTTCAAAATATTAATTTTTTACTGTCGCAAATTTTAAATACGCCAGGGATTGCCTTTTCTATAGTAAATTATTCAAAAAATAATTTTCTACTATCGCAAATTTTAATTACGCCAGGGATTGCCTTTTCTATCGTAAATTTTTCAAAAAATAATTTTTTACTCTCGCAAATTTTAAGTGCGCCAGGGTTTGCCTTTTCTATAGTAAATTATTCAAAAAATAATTTTTTATTGTCGCAAATTTTAAATACGCCAGGGATTGCCTTTTCTATAGTAAATTATTGAAAAAATAATTTTCTACTGTCGCAAATTTTAAATACGCCAGGGATTGCCTTTTCTATAGTAAATTATTCAAAAAATAATTTTTTACTGTCGCAAATTTTAATTACGCCAGGGATTGCCTTTTCTATAGTAAATTATTCAAAAAATAATTTTCTACTGTCGCAAATTTTAATTACGCCAGGGATTGCCTTTTCTATAGTAAATTATTCAAAAAATAATTTTTTACTGTCGCAAATTTCAAATCCGCCAGGGATTGCCTTTTCTACAGTAAATTTTTCAAAAACTAATTTTTTACTGTCGCAAATTTTAATTACGCCAGGATTGCCTTTTCTATAGTAAATTATTCAAAAAATAATTTTATACTGTCGCAAATTTTAAATACGCCAGGGATTGCCTTTTCTATAGTAAATTATTCAAAAAATAATTTTTTACTGTCGCAAATTTTAATTACGCCAGAGATTGCCTTTTCTATAGTAAATTATTCAAAAAATAATTTTCTACTGTCGCAAATTTTAATTACGCCAGGGATTGCCTTTTCTATAGTAAATTATTCAAAAAATAATTTTATACTGTCGCAAATTTTAATTACGCCAGGGATTGCCTTTTCTATAGTAAAATATTCAAAAAATAATTTTATACTGTCGCAAATTTTAATTACGCCAGGGATTGCCTTTTCCATAGTAAATTTTGCAAAAAAATAATTTTATACTGTCGCAAATTTTAAGTGCGCCAGGGATTGCCTTTTCTATAGTAAATTATTCAAAAAATAATTTTTTACTGTCGCAAATTTTAATTGCGCCAGGGATTGCCTTTTCTACAGTAAATTTTTCAAAATATTAATTTTTTACTGTCGCAAATTTTAAATACGCCAGGGATTGCCTTTTCTATAGTAAATTATTCAAAAAATAATTTTCTATTGTCGCAAATTTTAATTACTCCAGGGATTGCCTTTTCTATAGTAAATTATTCAAAAAATAATTTTTTACTGTCGCAAATTTTAAATATTCCAGGGATTGCCTTTTCTATAGTAAATGATTCAAAAAATAATTTTTTACTGTCGCAAATTTTAATTGCGCCAGGGATTGCCTTTTCTATAGTAAATTATTCAAAAAATAATTTTCTACTGTCGCAAATTTTAATTACGCCAGGGATTGCCTTTTCTATAGTAAATTATTCAAAAAATAATTTTCAACTGTCGCAAATTTTAAGTGCGCCAGGGATTGCCTTTTCTATAGTAAATTAATCAAAAAATAATTTTATACTGTCGCAAATCTTAATTACGCCAGGGATTGCCTTTTCTATAGTAAATTATTCAAAAAATAATTTTTTACTGTCGCAAATTTTAAGTGCGCAGGGATTGCCTTTTCTATAGTATATTATTCAAAAAATAATTTTATACTGTCGCAAATTTTAATTACGCCAGGGATTGCCTTTTCTATAGTAGATTTCTCACAAAATAATTTTTTACTGTCGCAAATTTTAATTACGCCAGGGATTGCCTTTTCTATAGTAAATTATTCAAAAAATAATTTTATACTGTCGCAAATTTTAAATATTCCAGGGATTGCCTTTTCTATAGTAAATTATTCAAAAAATAATTTTTTACTGTCGCAAATTTTAATTGCGCCAGGGATTGCCTTTTCTATAGTAAATTATTCAAAAAATAATTTTCTACTGTCGCAAATTTTAATTACGCCAGGGATTGCCTTTTCTATAGTAAATTATTCAAAACATAATTTTCAACTGTCGCAAATTTTAAGTGCGCCAGGGATTTCCTTTTCTATAGTAAATTAATCAAAAAATAATTTTATACTGTCGCAAATCTTAATTACGCCAGGGATTGCCTTTTCTATAGTAAATTATTCAAAAAATAATTTTTTACTGTCGCAAATTTTAAGTGCGCCAGGGATTGCCTTTTCTATAGTATATTATTCAAAAAATAATTTTATACTGTCGCAAATTTTAATTACGCCAGGGATTGCCTTTTCTATAGTAAATTATTCAAAAAATAATTTTATACTGTCGCAAATTTTAATTACGCCAGGGATTGCCTTTTCTATAGTAAATTATTCAAAAAATAATTTTTTACTGTCGCAAATTTTAATTACGCCAGGGATTGCCTTTTCTATAGTAAATTATTCAAAAAATAATTTTCAACTGTCGCAAATTTTAATTACGCCAAGGATTGCCTTTTCTATAGTAAATTATTCAAAAAATAATTTTTTAATGTCGCAAATTTTAAATATCCCAGGGATTGCCTTTTCTATAGTAAATTTCTCACAAAATAATTTTTTACTGTCGCAAATTTTAATTTCGCCAGGTAAATTTTTCAAAATATTAATTTTTTACTGTCGCAAATTTTAAATACGCCAGGGATTGCCTTTTCTAAAATAAATTAATCAAAAATTAATTTTATACTGTCGCAAATTTTAATTACGCCAAGGATTGCCTTTTCTATAGCAAATTATTCAAAAAATAATTTTTTACTGTCGAAAATTTTAAATACGCCAGGGATTGCCTTTTATATAGTAAATTATTCAAAAAATAATTTTATACTGTCGCAAATTTTAAGTGCGCCAGGGCTTGCCTTTTCTACAGTAAATTATTCAAAAAATAATTTTTTACTGTCGCAAATTTCAATTTCGCCAGGTAAATTTTTCAAAAAATAATTTTCTACTGTCGCAAATTTTAAATACGCCAGGGTTGCCTTTTCTATAGTAAATTATTCAAAAAATAATTTTTTACTGTCGAAAATTTTAAATACGCCAGGGATTGCCTCTTCTATAGTAAATTATTCAAAAACTAATTTTTTACTGTCGCAAATTTAAATTGCGCCAGGGATTGCCTTTTCTACAGTAAATTTTTCAAAAAATAATTTTCTACTGTCGCAAATTTTAAATACGCCAGGGATTGCCTTTTCTATAGTAAATTATTCAAAAAATAATTTTTTACTGTCGCAAATTTTAATTAGGCCAGGGATTGCCTTTTCTATAGTAAATTATTCAAAAATTAATTTTATACTGTCGCAAATTTTAAGTGCGCCAGGGATTGCCTTTTCTATAGTAAATTATTCAAAAATAATTTTTTACTGTCGCAAATTTTAATTACGCCAGGGATTGCCTTTTCTATAGTAAATTATTCAAAAAATAATTTTCTACTGTCGCAAATTTTAATTACGCCAGGGATTGCCTTTTCTATAGTAAATTATTCAAAAAATAATTTTATACTGTCGCAAATTTTAATTACGCCAGGGATTGCCTTTTCTATAGTAAATTATTCAAAAAATAATTTTATACTGTCGCAAATTTTAATTACGCCAGGGACTGCCTTTTCTATAGTAAATTTTGCAAAAAATAGTTTTATACTGTCGCAAATTTTAAGTGCTCCAGGGATTGCCATTTCTATAGTAAATTATTCAAAAAATAATTTTTTACTGTCGCAAATTTTAATTGCGCCAGGGATTGCCTTTTCTACAGTAAATTTTTCAAAATATTAATTTTTTACTGTCGCAAATTTTAAATACGCCAGGGATTGCCTTTTCTATAGTAAATTATTCAAAAAATAATTTTCTACTGTCGCAAATTTTAATTACGCCAGGGATTGCCTTTTCTATAGTAAATTATTCAAAAAATAATTTTTTACTCTCGCAAATTTCAAGTGCGCCAGGGATTGCCTTTTCTATAGTAAATTATTCAAAAAATAATTTTTTATTGTCGCAAATTTTAAATACGCCAGGGATTGCCTTTTCTATAGTAAATTATTCAAAAAATAATTTTCTACTTTCGCAAATTTTAAATACGCCAGGGATTGCCTTTTCTATAGTAAATTATTCAAAAAATAATTTTTTACTGTCGCAAATTTTAAATATTCCAGGGATTGCCTTTTCTATAGTAAATTATTCAAAAAATAATTTTTTACTGTCGCAAATTTTAATTGCGCCAGGGATTGCCTTTTCTATAGTAAATTATTCAAAAAATAATTTTCTACTGTCGCAAATTTTAATTACGCCAGGGATTGCCTTTTCTATAGTAAATTATTCAAAAAATAATTTTCAACTGTCGCAAATTTTAAGTGCGCCAGGGATTGCCTTTTCTATAGTAAATTAATCAAAAAATAATTTTATACTGTCGCAAATCTTAATTACGCCAGGGATTGCCTTTTCTATAGTAAATTATTCAAAAAATAATTTTTTACTGTCGCAAATTTTAAGTGCGCAGGGATTGCCTTTTCTATAGTATATTATTCAAAAAATAATTTTATACTGTCGCAAATTTTAATTACGCCAGGGATTGCCTTTTCTATAGTAGATTTCTCACAAAATAATTTTTTACTGTCGCAAATTTTAATTACGCCAGGGATTGCATTTTCTATAGTAAATTATTCAAAAAATAATTTTATACTGTCGCAAATTTTAAATATTCCAGGGATTGCCTTTTCTATAGTAAATTATTCAAAAAATAATTTTTTACTGTCGCAAATTTTAATTGCGCCAGGGATTGCCTTTTCTATAGTAAATTATTCAAAAAATAATTTTCTATTGTCGCAAATTTTAATTACGCCAGGGATTGCCTTTTCTATAGTAAATTATTCAAAACATAATTTTCAACTGTCGCAAATTTTAAGTGCGCCAGGGATTGCCTTTTCTATAGTAAATTATTCAAAAAATAATTTTTTACTGTCGCAAATTTTAATTACGCCAGGGATTGCCTTTTCTATAGTAAATTATTCAAAAAATAATTTTCAACTGTCGCAAATTTTAATTACGCCAAGGATTGCCTTTTCTATAGTAAATTATTCAAAAAATAATTTTTTAATGTCGCAAATTTTAAATATCCCAGGGATTGCCTTTTCTATAGTAAATTTCTCACAAAATAATTTTTTACTGTCGCAAATTTTAATTTCGCCAGGTAAATTTTTCAAAATATTAATTTTTTACTGTCGCAAATTTTAAATACGCCAGGGATTGCCTTTTCTAAAATAAATTAATCAAAAATTAATTTTATACTGTCGCAAATTTTAATTACGCCAAGGATTGCCTTTTCTATAGCAAATTATTCAAAAAATAATTTTTACTGTCGAAAATTTTAAATACGCCAGGTAAATTTTTCAAAAAATAATTTTCTACTGTCGCAAATTTTAAATACGCCAGGGTTGCCTTTTCTATAGTAAATTATTCAAAAAATAATTTTTTACTGTCGAAAATTTTAAATACGCCAGGGATTGCCTCTTCTATAGTAAATTATTCAAAAACTAATTTTTTACTGTCGCAAATTTAAATTGCGCCAGGGATTGCCTTTTCTACAGTAAATTTTTCAAAAAATAATTTTCTACTGTCGCAAATTTTAAATACGCCAGGGATTGCCTTTTCTATAGTAAATTATTCAAAAAATAATTTTTTACTGTCGCAAATTTTAATTAGGCCAGGGATTGCCTTTTCTATAGTAAATTATTCAAAAACTAATTTTATACTGTCGCAAATTTTAAGTGCGCCAGGGATTGCCTTTTCTATAGTAAATTATTCAAAAATAATTTTTTACTGTCGCAAATTTTAATTGCGCCAGGGATTGCCTTTTCTACAGTAAATTTTTCAAAATATTAATTTTTTACTGTCGCAAATTTTAAATACGCCAGGGATTGCCTTTTCTATAGTAAATTATTCAAAAAATAATTTTCTACTGTCGCAAATTTTAATTACGCCAGGGATTGCCTTTTCTATAGTAAATTATTCAAAAAATAATTTTTTACTCTCGCAAATTTTAAGTGCGCCAGGGATTGCCTTTTCTATAGTAAATTATTCAAAAAATAATTTTTTATTGTCGCAAATTTTAAATACGCCAGGGATTGCCTTTTCTATAGTAAATTATTCAAAAAATAATTTTCTACTGTCGCAAATTTTAAATACGCCAGGGATTGCCTTTTCTATAGTAAATTATTCAAAAATAATTTTCAACTGTCGCAAATTTTAAGTGCGCCAGGGATTGCCTTTTCTATAGTAAATTAATCAAAAAATAATTTTATACTGTCGCAAATCTTAATTACGACAGGGATTGCCTTTTCTATAGTAAATTATTCAAAAAATAATTTTTTACTGTCGCAAATTTTAAGTGCGCCAGGGATTGCCTTTTCTATAGTAAATTAATCAAAAAATAATTTTATACTGTCGCAAATTTTAATTACGCCAGGGATTGCCTTTTCTATAGTAAATTATTCAAAAAATAATTTTATACTGTCGCAAATTTTAATTACGCCAGGGATTGCCTTTTCTAAAGTAAATTATTCAAAAAATAATTTTCAACTGTCGCAAATTTTAAGTACGCCAGGGATTGCCTTTTCTATAGTAAATTAATCAAAAAATAATTTTATACTGTCGCAAATTTTAATTACGCCAGGGATTGCCTTTTCTATAGTAAATTATTCAAAAAATAATTTTTTACTGTCGCAAATTTTAAGTGCGCCAGGGATTGCCTTTTCTATAGTAAATTAATCAAAAAATAATTTTATACTGTCGCAAATCTTAATTACGCCAGGGATTGCCTTTTCTATAGTAAATTATTCAAAAAATAATTTTCAACTGTCGCAAATTTTAATTACGCCAGGGATTGCCTTTTCTATAGTAAATTATTCAAAAAATAATTTTTTACTGTCGCAAATTTTAAATATCCCAGGGATTGCCTTTTCTATAGTAAATTTCTCACAAAATAATTTTTTACTGTCGTAAATTTTAATTTCGCCAGGTAAATTTTTCAAAATATTAATTTTTTACTGTCGCAAATTTTAAATACGCCAGGGATTGCCTTTTCTAAAATAAATTAATCAAAAATTAATTTTATACTGTCGCAAATTTTAATTACGCCAGGGATTGCCTTTTCTATAGTAAATTATTCAAAAAATAATTTTTTACTGTCGAAAATTTTAAATACGCCAGGGATTGCCTTTTCTATAGTAAATTATTCAAAAAATAATTTTATTCTGTCGCAAATTTTAAGTGCGCCAGGGTGTGCCTTTTCTACAGTAAATTATTCAAAAAATAATTTTTTACTGTCGCAAATTTCAATTTCGCCAGGTAAATTTTTCAAAAAATAATTTTCTACTGTCGCAAATTTTAAATACGCCAGGGTTGCCTTTTCTATAGTAAATTATTCAAAAAATAATTTTTTACTGTCGAAAATTTTAAATACGCCAGGGATTGCCTCTTCTATAGTAAATTATTCAAAAACTAATTTTTTACTGTCGCAAATTTTAATTGCGCCAGGAATTGCCTTTTCTACAGTAAATTTTTCAAAAAATAATTTTCTACTGTCGCAAATTTTAAATATCACAGGGATTGCCTTTTCTATATTAAATTTCTCACAAATTAATTTCTTACTGTCGCTAAATTTTAAATTCGCCAGGGATTGCCTTTTCTATAGTAAATTATTCAAAAAATAATTTTCTACTGTCGCAAATTTTAAATACGCCAGGGATTGCCTTTTCTATAGTAAATTATTCAAAAAATAATTTTTTACTGTCGCAAATTTTAATTAGGCCAGGGATTGCCTTTTCTATAGTAAATTATTCAAAAACTAACTAATTTTATACTGTCGCAAATTTTAAGTGCGCCAGGGATTGCCTTTTCTATAGTAAATTATTCAAAAATAATTTTTTACTGTCGCAAATTTTAATTACGCCAGGGATTGCCTTTTCTATAGTAAATTATTCAAAAAATAATTTTCTACTGTCGCAAATTTTAATTACGCCAGGGATTGCCTTTTCTATAGTAAATTATTCAAAAAATAATTTTATACTGTCGCAAATTTTAATTACGCCAGTGATTGCCTTTTCTATAGTAAATTATTCAAAAAATAATTTTATACTGTCGCAAATTTTAATTACGCCAGGGACTGCCTTTTCTATAGTAAATTTTGCAAAAAATAGTTTTATACTGTCGCAAATTTTAAGTGCGCCAGGGATTGCCTTTTCTATAGTAAATTATTCAAAAAATAATTTTTTACTGTCGCAAATTTTAATTGCGCCAGGGATTGCCTTTTCTACAGTAAATTTTTCAAAATATTAATTTTTTACTGTCGCAAATTTTAAATACGCCAGGGATTGCCTTTTCTATAGTAAATTATTCAAAAAATAATTTTCTACTGTCGCAAATTTTAATTACGCCAGGGATTGCCTTTTCTATAGTAAATTATTCAAAAAATAATTTTTTACTCTCGCAAATTTTAAGTGCGCCAGGGATTGCCTTTTCTACAGTAAATTTTTCAAAATATTAATTTTTTACTGTCGCAAATTTTAAATACGCCAGGGATTGCCTTTTCTATAGTAAATTATTCAAAAAATAATTTTCTACTGTCGCAAATTTTAATTACGCCAGGGATTGCATTTTCTATAGTAAATTATTCAAAAAATAATTTTATACTGTCGCAAATTTTAAATATTCCAGGGATTGCCTTTTCTATAGTAAATTATTCAAAAAATAATTTTTTACTGTCGCAAATTTTAATTGCGCCAGGGATTGCCTTTTCTATAGTAAATTATTCAAAAAATAATTTTCTACTGTCGCAAATTTTAATTACGCCAGGGATTGCCTTTTCTATAGTAAATTATTCAAAACATAATTTTCAACTGTCGCAAATTTTAAGTGCGCCAGGGATTGCCTTTTCTATAGTAAATTATTCAAAAAATAATTTTTTACTGTCGCAAATTTTAATTACGCCAGGGATTGCCTTTTCTATAGTAAATTATTCAAAAAATAATTTTCAACTGTCGCAAATTTTAATTACGCCAAGGATTGCCTTTTCTATAGTAAATTATTCAAAAAATAATTTTTTAATGTCGCAAATTTTAAATATCCCAGGGATTGCCTTTTCTATAGTAAATTTCTCACAAAATAATTTTTTACTGTCGCAAATTTTAATTTCGCCAGGTAAATTTTTCAAAATATTAATTTTTTACTGTCGCAAATTTTAAATACGCCAGGGATTGCCTTTTCTAAAATAAATTAATCAAAAATTAATTTTATACTGTCGCAAATTTTAATTACGCCAAGGATTGCCTTTTCTATAGCAAATTATTCAAAAAATAATTTTTACTGTCGAAAATTTTAAATACGCCAGGTAAATTTTTCAAAAAATAATTTTCTACTGTCGCAAATTTTAAATACGCCAGGGTTGCCTTTTCTATAGTAAATTATTCAAAAAATAATTTTTTACTGTCGAAAATTTTAAATACGCCAGGGATTGCCTCTTCTATAGTAAATTATTCAAAAACTAATTTTTTACTGTCGCAAATTTAAATTGCGCCAGGGATTGCCTTTTCTACAGTAAATTTTTCAAAAAATAATTTTCTACTGTCGCAAATTTTAAATACGCCAGGGATTGCCTTTTCTATAGTAAATTATTCAAAAAATAATTTTTTACTGTCGCAAATTTTAATTAGGCCAGGGATTGCCTTTTCTATAGTAAATTATTCAAAAACTAATTTTATACTGTCGCAAATTTTAAGTGCGCCAGGGATTGCCTTTTCTATAGTAAATTATTCAAAAATAATTTTTTACTGTCGCAAATTTTAATTGCGCCAGGGATTGCCTTTTCTACAGTAAATTTTTCAAAATATTAATTTTTTACTGTCGCAAATTTTAAATACGCCAGGGATTGCCTTTTCTATAGTAAATTATTCAAAAAATAATTTTCTACTGTCGCAAATTTTAATTACGCCAGGGATTGCCTTTTCTATAGTAAATTATTCAAAAAATAATTTTTTACTCTCGCAAATTTTAAGTGCGCCAGGGATTGCCTTTTCTATAGTAAATTATTCAAAAAATAATTTTTTATTGTCGCAAATTTTAAATACGCCAGGGATTGCCTTTTCTATAGTAAATTATTCAAAAAATAATTTTCTACTGTCGCAAATTTTAAATACGCCAGGGATTGCCTTTTCTATAGTAAATTATTCAAAAATAATTTTCAACTGTCGCAAATTTTAAGTGCGCCAGGGATTGCCTTTTCTATAGTAAATTAATCAAAAAATAATTTTATACTGTCGCAAATCTTAATTACGACAGGGATTGCCTTTTCTATAGTAAATTATTCAAAAAATAATTTTTTACTGTCGCAAATTTTAAGTGCGCCAGGGATTGCCTTTTCTATAGTAAATTAATCAAAAAATAATTTTATACTGTCGCAAATTTTAATTACGCCAGGGATTGCCTTTTCTATAGTAAATTATTCAAAAAATAATTTTATACTGTCGCAAATTTTAATTACGCCAGGGATTGCCTTTTCTAAAGTAAATTATTCAAAAAATAATTTTCAACTGTCGCAAATTTTAAGTACGCCAGGGATTGCCTTTTCTATAGTAAATTAATCAAAAAATAATTTTATACTGTCGCAAATTTTAATTACGCCAGGGATTGCCTTTTCTATAGTAAATTATTCAAAAAATAATTTTTTACTGTCGCAAATTTTAAGTGCGCCAGGGATTGCCTTTTCTATAGTAAATTAATCAAAAAATAATTTTATACTGTCGCAAATCTTAATTACGCCAGGGATTGCCTTTTCTATAGTAAATTATTCAAAAAATAATTTTCAACTGTCGCAAATTTTAATTACGCCAGGGATTGCCTTTTCTATAGTAAATTATTCAAAAAATAATTTTTTACTGTCGCAAATTTTAAATATCCCAGGGATTGCCTTTTCTATAGTAAATTTCTCACAAAATAATTTTTTACTGTCGTAAATTTTAATTTCGCCAGGTAAATTTTTCAAAATATTAATTTTTTACTGTCGCAAATTTTAAATACGCCAGGGATTGCCTTTTCTAAAATAAATTAATCAAAAATTAATTTTATACTGTCGCAAATTTTAATTACGCCAGGGATTGCCTTTTCTATAGTAAATTATTCAAAAAATAATTTTTTACTGTCGAAAATTTTAAATACGCCAGGGATTGCCTTTTCTATAGTAAATTATTCAAAAAATAATTTTATTCTGTCGCAAATTTTAAGTGCGCCAGGGTGTGCCTTTTCTACAGTAAATTATTCAAAAAATAATTTTTTACTGTCGCAAATTTCAATTTCGCCAGGTAAATTTTTCAAAAAATAATTTTCTACTGTCGCAAATTTTAAATACGCCAGGGTTGCCTTTTCTATAGTAAATTATTCAAAAAATAATTTTTTACTGTCGAAAATTTTAAATACGCCAGGGATTGCCTCTTCTATAGTAAATTATTCAAAAACTAATTTTTTACTGTCGCAAATTTTAATTGCGCCAGGAATTGCCTTTTCTACAGTAAATTTTTCAAAAAATAATTTTCTAC
Source organism: Dioctria linearis (assembly GCA_963930735.1). Classification (NCBI taxonomy): domain Eukaryota; kingdom Metazoa; phylum Arthropoda; class Insecta; order Diptera; family Asilidae; genus Dioctria; species Dioctria linearis. The sequence goes on along the minus strand of CAWVNZ010001911.1, from coordinate 38,637 downwards.
TGTCGCAAATTTTAAATATCACAGGGATTGCCTTTTCTATATTAAATTTCTCACAAATTAATTTCTTACTGTCGCTAAATTTTAAATTCGCCAGGGATTGCCTTTTCTATAGTAAATTATTCAAAAAATAATTTTCTACTGTCGCAAATTTTAAATACGCCAGGGATTGCCTTTTCTATAGTAAATTATTCAAAAAATAATTTTTTACTGTCGCAAATTTTAATTAGGCCAGGGATTGCCTTTTCTATAGTAAATTATTCAAAAACTAACTAATTTTATACTGTCGCAAATTTTAAGTGCGCCAGGGATTGCCTTTTCTATAGTAAATTATTCAAAAATAATTTTTTACTGTCGCAAATTTTAATTACGCCAGGGATTGCCTTTTCTATAGTAAATTATTCAAAAAATAATTTTCTACTGTCGCAAATTTTAATTACGCCAGGGATTGCCTTTTCTATAGTAAATTATTCAAAAAATAATTTTATACTGTCGCAAATTTTAATTACGCCAGTGATTGCCTTTTCTATAGTAAATTATTCAAAAAATAATTTTATACTGTCGCAAATTTTAATTACGCCAGGGACTGCCTTTTCTATAGTAAATTTTGCAAAAAATAGTTTTATACTGTCGCAAATTTTAAGTGCGCCAGGGATTGCCTTTTCTATAGTAAATTATTCAAAAAATAATTTTTTACTGTCGCAAATTTTAATTGCGCCAGGGATTGCCTTTTCTACAGTAAATTTTTCAAAATATTAATTTTTTACTGTCGCAAATTTTAAATACGCCAGGGATTGCCTTTTCTATAGTAAATTATTCAAAAAATAATTTTCTACTGTCGCAAATTTTAATTACGCCAGGGATTGCCTTTTCTATAGTAAATTATTCAAAAAATAATTTTTTACTCTCGCAAATTTTAAGTGCGCCAGGGATTGCCTTTTCTATAGTAAATTATTCAAAAAATAATTTTTTATTGTCTCAAATTTTAAATACGCCAGGGATTGCCTTTTCTATAGTAAATTATTCAAAAAATAATTTTCTACTGTCGCAAATTTTAAATACGCCAGGGATTGCCTTTTCTATAGTAAATTATTCAAAAAATAATTTTTTACTGTCGCAAATTTTAATTACGCCAGGGATTGCCTTTTCTATAGTAAATTATTCAAAAAATAATTTTCTACTGTCGCAAATTTTCATTACGCCAGGGATTGCCTTTTCTATAGTAAATTATTCAAAAAATAATTTTCTACTGTCGCAAATTTTAATTACGCCAGGGATTGCCTTTTCTATAGTAAATTATTCAAAAAATAATTTTATACTGTCGCAAATTTTAATTACGCCAGGGATTGCCTTTTCTATAGTAAATTATTCAAAAAATAATTTTATACTGTCGCAAATTTTAATTACGCCAGGGACTGCCTTTTCTATAGGAAATTTTGCAAAAAATAATTTTATACTGTCGCAAATTTTAAGTGCGCCAGGGATTGCCTTTTCTATAGTAAATTATTCAAAAAATAATTTTTTACTGTCGCAAATTTTAATTGCGCCAGGGATTGCCTTTTCTACAGTAAATTTTTCAAAATATTAATTTTTTACTGTCGCAAATTTTAAATACGCCAGGGATTGCCTTTTCTATAGTAAATTATTCAAAAAATAATTTTCTACTGTCGCAAATTTTAATTACGCCAGGGATTGCCTTTTCTATAGTAAATTATTCAAAAAATAATTTTTTACTCTCGCAAATTTTAAGTGCGCCAGGGATTGCCTTTTCTATAGTAAATTATTCAAAAAATAATTTTTTATTGTCGCAAATTTTAAATACGCCAGGGATTGCCTTTTCTATAGTAAATTATTCAAAAAGTAATTTTCTACTGTCGCAAATTTTAAATACGCCAGGGATTGCCTTTTCTATAGTAAATTATTCAAAAAATAATTTTTTACTGTCGCAAATTTTAATTACGCCAGGGATTGCCTTTTCTATAGTAAATTATTCAAAAAATAATTTTCTACTGTCGCAAATTTTAATTACGCCAGGGATTGCCTTTTCTATAGTAAATTATTCAAAAAATAATTTTATACTGTCGCAAATTTTAATTACGCCAGGGATTGCCTTTTCTATAGTAAATTATTCAAAAAATAATTTTATACTGTCGCAAATTTTAATTACGCAAGGGATTGCCTTTTCTATAGTAAATTTTGCAAAAAAATAATATTATACTGTCGCAAATTTTAAGTGCGCCAGGGATTGCCTTTTCTATAGTAAATTATTCAAAAAATAATTTTTTACTGACGCAAATTTTAATTGCGCCAGGGATTGCCTTTTCTACAGTAAATTTTTCAAAATATTAATTTTTTACTGTCGCAAATTTTAAATACGCCAGGGATTGCCTTTTCTATAGTAAATTATTCAAAAAATAATTTTCTACTGTCGCAAATTTTAATTACTCCAGGGATTGCCTTTTCTATAGTCAATTATTCAAAAAATAATTTTTTACTGTCGCAAATTTTAATTGCGCCAGGGATTGCCTTTTCTATAGTAAATTATTCAAAAAATAATTTTATACTGTCGCAAATTTTAATTATGCCAGGGATTGCCTTTTCTATAGTAAATTATTCAAAAAATAATTTTATACTGTCGCAAATTTTAATTACGCCAGGGATTGCCTTTTCTATAGTAAATTTTTCAAAAAATAATTTTTTACTGTCATAAATTTTAAATATCCCAGGGATTGCCTTTTCTATAGTAAATTATTCAAAAAATAATTTTCTACTGTCGCAAATTTTAATTACTCCAGGGATTGCCTTTTCTATAGTAAATTATTCAAAAAATAATTTTTTAATGTCATAAATTTTAAATACGCCAGGGATTGCCTTTTCTATAGTAAATTATTCAAAAAATAATTTTCTACTGTCGCAAATTTTAATTACTCCAGGGATTGCCTTTTCTATAGTAAATTATTCAAAAAATAATTTTTTACTGTCGCAAATTTTAATTGCGCCAGGGATTGCCCTTTCTATAGTAAATTATTCAAAAAATAATTTTATACTGTCGCAAATTTTAATTACGCCAGGGATTGCCTTTTCTATAGTAAATTTTTCAAAAATAATTTTTTACTGTCATAAATTTTAGATATCCCAGGGATTGCCTTTTCTATAGTAAATTATTCAAAAAATAATTTTTTACTGTCGCAAATTTTAAATATTCCAGGGATTGCCTTTTCTATAGTAAATTATTCAAAAAATATTTTTTTACTGTCGCAAATTTTAATTGCGCCAGGGATTGCCTTTTCTATAGTAAATTATTCAAAAAATAATTTTCTACTGTCGCAAATTTTAATTACGCCAGGGATTGCCTTTTCTATAGTAAATTATTCAAAAAATAATTTTCAACTGTCGCAAATTTTAAGTGCGCCAGGGATTGCCTTTTCTATAGTAAATTAATCAAAAAATAATTTTATACTGTCGCAAATCTTAATTACGCCAGGGATTGCCTTTTCTATAGTAAATTATTCAAAAAATAATTTTTTACTGTCGCAAATTTTAAGTGCGCCAGGGATTGCCTTTTCTATAGTATATTATTCAAAAAATAATTTTATACTGTCGCAAATTTTAATTACGCCAGGGATTGCCTTTTCTATAGTAGATTTCTCACAAAATAATTTTTTACTGTCGCAAATTTTAATTACGCCTTTTCTATAGTAAATTATTCAAAAAATAATTTTTTACTGTCGCAACTTTTAATTGCGCCAGGGATTGCCTTTTCTATAGTAAATTATTCAAAAAATAATTTTCTACTGTCGCAAATTTTAATTACGCCAGGGATTGCCTTTTCTATAGTAAATTATTCAAAAATAATTTTCAACTGTCGCAAATTTTAAGTGCGCCAGGGATTGCCTTTTCTATAGTAAATTAATCAAAAAATAATTTTATACTGTCGCAAATCTTAATTACGCCAGGGATTGCCTTTCCTATAGTAAATTATTCAAAAAATAATTTTTTACTGTCGCAAATTTTAAGTGCGCCAGGGATTGCCTTTTCTATAGTATATTATTCAAAAAATAATTTTATACTGTCGCAAATTTTAATTACGCCAGGGATTGCCTTTTCTATAGTAGATTTCTCACAAAATAATTTTTTACTGTCGCAAATTTTAATTACGCCAGGGATTGCCTTTTCTATAGTAAATTATTCAAAAAATAATTTTATACTGTCGCAAATTTTAATTACGCCAGGGATTGCCTTTTCTATAGTAAATTATTCAAAAATAATTTTCAACTGTCGCAAATTTTAAGTGCGCCAGGGATTGCCTATTCTATAGTAAATTATTCAAAAAATAATTTTCTACTGTCGCAAATTTTAATTACGCCAGGGATTGCCTTTTCTATAGTAAATTATTCAAAAAATAATTTTATACTGTCGCAAATTTTAATTACGCCAGGATTGCCTTTTCTATAGTAAATTATTCAAAAATAATTTTTTACTGTCGCAAATTTTAATTGCGCCAGGGATTGCCTTTTCTACAGTAAATTTTTCAAAATATTAATTTTTTACTGTCGCAAATTTTAAATACGCCAGGGATTGCCTTTTCTATAGTAAATTATTCAAAAAATAATTTTCTACTGTCGCAAATTTTAATTACGCCAGGGATTGCCTTTTCTATAGTAAATTATTCAAAAAATAATTTTTTACTCTCGCAAATTTTAAGTGCGCCAGGGATTGCCTTTTCTATAGTAAATTATTCAAAAAATAATTTTTTATTGTCGCAAATTTTAAATACGCCAGGGATAGCCTTTTCTATAGTAAATTATTCAAAAAGTAATTTTCTACTGCCAGCAAATTTTAAATACGCCAGGGATTGCCTTTTCTATAGTAAATTATTCAAAAAATAATTTTTTACTGTCGCAAATTTTAATTGCGCCAGGGATTGCCTTTTCTATAGTAAATTATTCAAAAAATAATTTTTTACTGTCATAAATTTTAAATATCCCAGGGATTGCCTTTCTATAGTAAATTATTCAAAAAATAATTTTTTACTGTCGCAAATTTTAAATATTCCAGGGATTGCCTTTTCTATAGTAAATTATTCAAAAAATAATTTTTTACTGTCGCAAATTTTAATTGCGCCAGGGATTGCCTTTTCTATAGTAAATTATTCAAAAAATAATTTTCTACTGTCGCAAATTTTAATTACGCCAGGGATTGCCTTTTCTATAGTAAAAATATTCAAAAAATAATTTTCAACTGTCGCAAATTTTAAGTGCGCCAGGGATTGCCTTTTCTATAGTAAATTAATCAAAAAATAATTTTATACTGTCGCAAAATCTTAATTACGCCAGGGATTGCCTTTTCTATAGTAAATTATTCAAAAAATAATTTTTTACTGTCGCAAATTTTAAGTGCGCCAGGGATTGCCTTTTCTATAGTATATTATTCAAAAAATAATTTTATGTTGTCGCAAATTTTAATTACGCCAGGGATTGCCTTTTCTATAGTAGATTTCTCACAAAATAATTTTTTACTGTCGCAAATTTTAATTACGCCAGGGATTGCCTTTTCTATAGTAAATTATTCAAAAAATAATTTTATACTGTCGCAAATTTTAAATATTCCAGGGATTGCCTTTTCTATAGTAAATTATTCAAAAAATAATTTTTTACTGTCGCAAATTTTAATTGCGCCAGGGATTGCCTTTTCTATAGTAAATTATTCAAAAAATAATTTTCTACTGTCGCAAATTTTAATTACGCCAGGGATTGCCTTTCTATAGTAAATTATTCAAAAATAATTTCAACTGTCGCAAATTTTAAGTGCGCCAGGGATTGCCTTTTCTATAGTAAATTAATCAAAAAATAATTTTATACTGTCGCAAATCTTAATTACGCCAGGGATTGCCTTTTCTATAGTAAATTATTCAAAAAAATAATTTTTTACTGTCGCAAATTTTAAGTGCGCCAGGGATTGCCTTTTCTATAGTATATTATTCAAAAAATAATTTTATACTGTCGCAAATTTTAATTATGCCAGGGATTGCCTTTTCTATAGTAGATTTCTCACAAAATAATTTTTTACTGTCGCAAATTTTAATTACGCCAGGGATTGCCTTTTCTATAGTAAATTATTCAAAAAATAATTTTATACTGTCGCAAATTTTAATTACGCCAGGTATTGCCTTTTCTATAGTAAATTATTCAAAAATAATTTTCAACTGTCGCAAATTTTAAGTGCGCCAGGGATTGCCTTTTCTATAGTAAATTATTCAAAAAATAATTTTTTACTGTGGCAAATTTTAATTGCGCCAGGGATTGCCTTTTCTATAGTAAATTATTCAAAAAATAATTTTATACTGTCGCAAATTTTAATTACGCCAGGGATTGCCTTTTCTATAGTAAATTATTCAAAAAATAATTTTCAACTGTCGCAAATTTTAAGTGCGCCAGGGATTGCCTTTTCTATAGTAAATTTTGCAGAAAATAATTTTTTACTGTCGCAAATTTTAATTACGCCAGGGATTGCCTTTTCTATAGTAAATTATTCAAACAATAATTTTCTACTGTCGCAAATTTTAATTGCGCCAGGGATTGCCTTTTCTATAGTAAATTATTCAAAAAATAATTTTATACTGTTGCAAATTTTAATTACGCCAGGGATTGCCTTTTCTATAGTAAATTATTCAAAAAATAATTTTATACTGTCGCAAATTTTAATTACGCCAGGGATTGCCTTTTCTATAGTAAATTTCTCACAAAATAATTTTTTACTGTCGCAAATTTTAATTACGCCAGGGATTGCCTTTTCTATAGTAAATTATTCAAAAAATAATTTTTTACTGTCGCAAATTTCAAATCCGCCAGGGATTGTCTTTTCTATAGTAAATTATTCAAAAAATTATTTTCTACTGTCGCAAATTTTAAGTACGCCAGGGATTGCCTTTTCTATAGTAAATTATTCAAAAAATAATTTTCTACTGTCGCAAATTTTAAATATCCCAGGGATTGCCTTTTATACAGTAAATTATTCAAAAAATAATTTTATATTGGCGCAAATTTTAATTGCGCCAGGGATTGCCTTTTCTATAGTAAATTATTCAAAAAATAATTTTTTACTCTCGCAAATTTTAATTGCGCCAGGGATTGCCTTTTCTATAGTAAATTATTCAAAAAATAATTTTCTACTGTCGCAAATTTTAATTACGCCATGGATTGCCTTTTCTATAGTAAATTATTCAAAAAATAATTTTCAACTGTCGCAAATTTTAAGTGCCCAGGGATTGCCTTTTCTATAGTAAATTAATCAAAAAATAATTTTATACTGTCGCAAATCTTAATTACGCCAGGGATTGCCTTTTCTATAGTAAATTATTCAAAAAATAATTTTTTACTGTCGCAAATTTTAAGTGCGCCAGGGATTGCCTTTTCTATAGTATATTATTCAAAAAATAATTTTATACTGTCGCAAATTTTAATTACGCCAGGGATTGCCTTTTCTATAGTAGATTTCTCACAAAATAATTTTTTACTGTCGCAAATTTTAATTACGCCAGGGATTGCCTTTTCTATAGTAAATTATTCAAAAAATAATTTTATACTGTCGCAAATTTTAATTACGCCAGGGATTGCCTTTTCTATAGTAAATTATTCAAAAATAATTTTCAACTGTCGCAAATTTTAAGTGCGCCAGGGATTGCCTTTTCTATAGTAAATTATTCAAAAAATAATTTTCTACTGTCGCAAATTTTAATTACGCCAGGGTTTGCCTTTTCTATAGTAAATTATTCAAAAAATAATTTTATACTGTCGCAAATTTTAATTACGCCATGGATTGCCTTTTCTATAGTAAATTATTCAAAAAATAATTTTATACTGTCGCAAATTTTAATTACGCCAGGGATTGCCATTTCTATAGTAAATTATTCAAAAAATAATTTTTTACTGTCGCAAATTTTAATTGCGCCAGGCATTGCCTTTTCTATAGTAAATTTTGCAAAAAATAATTTTCTACTGTCGCAAATTTTAAGTGCGCCAGGAATTGCCTTTTCTATAGTAAATTATTCAAAAAAATAATTTTTTACTGTCGCAAATTTTAATTGCGCCAGGAATTGCCTTTTCTACAGTAAATTTTTCAAAAAATAATTTTCTACTGTCGCAAATTTTAATTGCGCCAGGGATTGCCTTTTCTACAGTAAATTATTCAAAAAATAATTTTCCACTGTCGCAAATTTTAATTGCGCCAGGGATTGCCTTTTCTACAGTAAATTTTTCAAAAAATAATTTTCTACAGTCGCAAATTTTAATTGCGCCAGGGATTGCCTTTTCTACAGTAAATTTTTCAAAAATTAATTTTATACTGTCGAAAATTTTAAATACGCCAGGGATTGCCTTTTCTATAGTAAATTATTCAAAAAATAATTTTTTACTGTCGCAAATTTTAATTGCGCCAGGGATTGCTTTTCTATAGTAAATTAATCAAAACATAATTTTCTACTGTCGCAAATTTTAATTGCGCCAGGGATTGCCTTTTCTACAGTAAATTTTTCAAAAAATAATTTTCTACTGTCGCAAATTTTAATTACGCCAGGGATTGCCTTTTCTATAGTAAATTTTGCAAAAAATAATTTTCTACTGTCGCAAATTTTAATTACGCCAGGGATTGCCTTTTCTACAGTAAATTATTCAAAAAATTATTTTTTACTGTCGCAAATTTTAAATATCCCAGGGATTGCCTTTTCTATAGTAAATTATTCAAAAAATAATTTTCTACTGTCGCAAGTTTTAATTACGCCAGGGATTGCCTTTTCTACAGTAAATTATTCAAAAAATAATTTTCAACTGTCGCAAATTTTAATTACGCCAGGGATTGCCTTTTCTATAGTAAATTATTCAAAAAATAATTTTTTACTGTCGCAAATTTCAAATCCGCCAGGGATTGCCTTTTCTATAGTAAATTATTCAAAAAATAATTTTCTACTGTCGCAAATTTTAATTACGCCAGGGATTGCCTTTTCTATAGTAAATTATTCAAAAAATAATTTTCTACTGTCGCAAATTTTAAGTGCGCCAGGGATTGCCTTTTCTATAGTAAATTATTCAAAAAATAATTTTATACTGTCGCAAATTTTAATTACGCCAGGGATTGCCTTTTCTATAGTAAATTATTCAAAAAATAATTTTATACTGTCGCAAATTTTAATTGCGCCAGGGATTGCCTTATCTATAGTAAATTATTCAAAAAATTATTTTCTACTGTCGCAAATTTTAATTACGCCAGGGATTGCCTTTTCTATAGTAAATTATCCAAAAAATAATTTTTTACTGTCGCAAATTTTAAGTGCGCCAGGGATTGCCTTTTCTATAGTATATTATTCAAAAAATAATTTTTTACTGTCGCAAATTTTAATTACGCCAGGGATTCCCTTTTCTATAGTAAATTATTCAAAAAATAATTTTTTACTGTCGCAAATTTTAATTGCGCCAGAGATTGCCTTTTCTATAGTAAATTATTCAAAAAATAATTTTCTACTGTCGCAAATTTTAATTACGCCAGAGATTGCCTTTTCTATAGTAAATTATTCAAAAAATAATTTTTTACTGTCGCAAATTTTAATTGCGCCAGGGATTGCCTTTTCTACAGTAAATTATTCGAAAAATAATTTTCTACTGTCGCAAATTTTAATTACGCCAGGGATTGCCTTTTAAATAGTAAATTTTTCAAAAATTAATTTTATACTGTCACAAATTTTAAATACGCCAGGGATTGCCTTTTCTATAGTAAATTATTCAAAAAATAATTTTATACTGTCGCAAATTTTAAATATCCCAGGAATTGCCTTTTCTATAGTAAATTATTCAAAAAATAATTTTTTACTGTCGCAAATTTTAAGTGCGCCAGGGATTGCCTTTTCTATAGTAAATTATTCAAAAAATAATTTTCTACTGTCGCAAATTTTAAGTGTCGCCAGGGATTGCCTTTTCTATAGTAAATTATTCAAAAAATAATTTTTTACTATCGCAAGTTTTAATTGCGCCAGGGATTGCCTTTTCTACAGTAAATTATTCAAAAAATAATTTTCAACTGTCGCAAATTTTAATTACAACAGGGATTGCCTTTTCTATAGTAAATTATTCAAAAAATAATTTTCAACTGTCGCAAATTTTAATTACGCCAGGGATTGCCTTTTCTATAGTAAATTATTCAAAAAATAATTTTCAACTGTCGCAAATTTTAATTACGCCAGGGATTGCCTTTTCTATAGTAAATTATTCAAAAAATAATTTTTTACTATCGCAAGTTTTAATTGCGCCAGGGATTGCCTTTTCTACAGTAAATTATTCAAAAAATAATTTTCTACTGTCGCAAATTTTAATTACGCCAGGGATTGCCTTTTATATAGTAAATTATTCAAAAAATAATTTTATACTGTCGCAAATTTTAATTACGCCAGGGATTGCCTTTTCTATAGTAAATTATTCAAAAAATAATTTTTTACTGTCGCAAATTTTAATTGCGCCAGGGATTGCCTTTTCTATAGTAAATTATTCAAAATAATTTTCAACTGTCGCAAATTTTAATTACGCCAGGGATTGCCTTTTCTATAGTAAATTATTCAAAAAATTATTTTTTACTATCGCAAGTTTTAATTGCGCCAGGGATTGCCTTTTCTACAGTAAATTATTCAAAAAAGAATTTTCTACTGTCGCAAATTTTAATTACGCCAGGAATTGCCTTTTATATAGTAAATTTTTCAAAAATTAATTTTATACTGTCGCAAATTTTAATTACGCCAGGGATTGCCTTTTCTATAGTAAATTATTCAAAAAATAATTTTTTACTGTCGCAAATTTTAAATATCCCAGGGATTGCCTTTTCTATAGTAAATTATTCAAAAAATAATTTTCAACTGTCGCAAATTTTAATTACGCCAGGGATTGCCTTTTCTATAGTAAATTATTCAAAAAATAATTTTATACTGTCGCAAATTTTAATTACCCCAGGGATTGCCTTTTCTATAGTAAATTATTCAAAAAATAATTTTCAACTGTCGCAAATTTTAATTACGCCAGGGATTGCCTTTTCTATAGTAAATTATTCAAAAAATAATTTTTTACTGTCGCAAATTTTAATAGCGCCAGGGATTGCCTTTTCTTTAGTAAATTATTCAAAAAATAATTTTCTGCTGTCGCAAATTTTAAGTGCGCCAGGGATTGCCTTTTCTATAGTAAATTATTCAAAAAATAATTTTATACTGTCGCAAATTTTAATTACGCCAGGGATTGCCTTTTCTATAGTAAATTATTCAAAAAATAATTTTCTACTGTCGCAAATTTTAATTGCGCCAGGGATTGCCTTTTGTATAGTAAATTATTCAAAAAATAATTTTCTACTGTCGCAAATTTTAAGTGCGCCAGGGATTGCCTTTTCTATAGTAAATTATTCAAAAAATAATTTTCTACTGTCGCAAATTTTAAGTGCGCCAGGGATTGCCTTTTCTATAGTAAATTATTCAAAAAATAATTTTATACTGTCGCAAATTTTAATTACGCCAGGGATTGCCTTTTCTATAGTAAATTATTCAAAAAATAATTTTATACTCTCGCAAATTTTAATTGCGCCAGGGATTGCCTTTTCTATAGTAAATTATTCAAAAAATAATTTTACACTGTCGCAAATTTTAAATACGCCAGGGATTGCCTTTTCTATAGTAAATTATTCAAAAAATAATTTTTTACTATCGCAAATTTTAATTACGCCAGGGATTGCCTTTTCTATAGTAAATTATTCAAAAAATAATTTTATACTGTCGCAAATTTTAATTACGCCAGGGATTGCCTTTTCTATAGTAAATTTTTCAAAAAATAATTTTATACTGTCGCAAATTTTAATTACGCCAGGGATTGCCTTTTCTATAGTAAATTATTCAAAAAATAATTTTCTACTGTCGCAAATTTTAATTGCGCCAGGGATTGCCTTTTCTATAGTAAATTATTCAAAAAATAATTTTATACTGTTGCAAATTTTAATTGCGCCAGGGATTGCCTTTTCTATAGTAAATTATTCAAAAAATAATTTTATACTGTCGCAAATTTTAATTACGCCAGGGATTGCCTTTCCTATAGTAAACTATTCAAAAAATAATTTTCTACTGTCGCAAATTTTAATTGCGCCAGGGATTGCCTTTTCTATAGTAAATTATTCAAAAAATAATTTTATACTGTTGCAAATTTTAATTGCGCCAGGGATTGCCTTTTCTATAGTAAATTATTCAAAAAATAATTTTATACTGTCGCAAATTTTAATTACGCCAGGGATTGCCTTTCCTATAGTAAACTATTCAAAAAATAATTTTATACTGTCGCAAATTTTAATTGCGCCAGGGATTGCCTTTTCTATGGTAAATTATTCAAAAAATAATTTTCTACTGTCGCAAATTTTAATTACGCCAGGGATTGCCTTTTCTATAGTAAATTATTCAAAAAATAATTTTATACTGTCGCAAATTTTAATTACGTCAGGGATTGCCTTTTCTATAGTAAATTATTCAAAAAATAATTTTCTACTGTCGCAAATTAAAATTGCGCCAGGGATTGCCTTTTCTATTGTAAATTATTCAAAAAATAATTTTCAACTGTCCCAAATTTTAATTGCGCCAGGGATTGCCTTTTCTATAGTAAATTATTCAAAAAATAATTTTTTACTGTCGCAAATTTTAATTACGCCAGGGATTGCCTTATCTATAGTAAATTATTCAAAAAATAATTTTTTACTGTCGCAAATTTTAAATAACCCAGGGATTGCCTTTTCTATAGTAAATTATTCAAAAAATAATTTTCAACTGTCGCAAATTTTAATTACGCCAGGGATTGCCTTTTCTATAGTAAATTATTCAAAAAATATTTTTCAACTGTCGCAAATTTTAATTACGCCAGGGATTGCCTTTTCTATAGTAAATTATTCAAAAAATAATTTTTTACTGTCGCAAATTTTAATTACGCCAGGGATTACCTTTTCTATAGTAAATTATTCAAAAAATAATTTTTTACTGTCGCAAATTTTAATTGCGCCAGGGATTGCCTTTTATATAGTAAATTATTCAAAAAATAATTTTTTACTGTCGCAAATTTTAATTGCGCCAGGGATTGCCTTTTCTATAGTAAATTATTCAAAAAATAATTTTTTACTGTCGCAAATTTTAAGTCCGCCAGGGATTGCCTTTTCTATAGTAAATTATTCAAAAAATAATTTTTTACTGTTGCAAGTTTTAATTACGGCAGGGATTGCCTTTTCTATAGTAAATTTTTCAAAAAATAATTTTCTACTGTCGCAAATTTTAATTGCGCCAGGGATTGCCTTTTATATAGTAAATTTTTCAAAAATTAATTTTCTACTGTCGCAAATTTTAATTGCGCCAGGGATTGCCTTTTCTATAGTAAATTATTCAAAAAATAATTTTCTACTGTCGCAAATTTTAAGTGCGCCAGGGATTGCCTTTTCTATAGTAAATTATTCAAAAAATAATTTTTTACTGTCGCAAATTTTAATTGCGCCAGGGATTGCCTTTTATATAGTAAATTATTCAAAAAATAATTTTCTACTGTCGCAAATTTTAATTACGCCAGGGATTGCCTTTCCTATAGTAAATTATTCAAAAAATAATTTTTTACTGTCGCAAATTTTAAGTGCGCCAGGGATTGCCTTTTCTATAGTAAATTATTCAAAAAATAATTTTTTACTGTCGCAAGTTTTAATTACGCCAGGGATTGCCTTTTCTATAGTAAATTTTTCAAAAAATAATTTTCTATTGTCGCAAATTTTAATTGCGCCAGGGATTGCCTTTTCTATAGTAAATTATTCAAAAAATAATTTTTTACTGTCGCAAATTTTAATTACGCCAGGGATTGCCTTTTCTATAGTAAATTATTCAAAAAATAATTTTTTACTCTCGCAAATTTTAATTGCGCCAGGGATTGCCTTTTCTATAGTAAATTATTCAAAAAATAATTTTCTACTGTCGCAAATTTTAATTACGCCAGGGATTGCCTTTTCTATAGTAAATTATTCAAAAAATAATTTTTTACTGTCGCAAATTTTAAGTGCGCCAGGGATTGCCTTTTCTATAGTAAATTTTGCAAAAAATAATTTTTTACTGTCGCAAATTTTAATTACGCCAGCAATTGCCTTTTCTATAGTAATTATTCAAAAAATAATTTTCTACTGTCGCAAATTTTAATTGCGCCAGGGATTGCCTTTTCTATAGTAAATTATTCAAAAAATAATTTTTTAATGTCGCAAATTTTAATTACGCGAGGGATTGCCTTTTCTATAGTAAATTTTGCAAAAAAAAATATTTTTTACTGTCGCAAATTTCAAATCCGCCAGGGATTGCCTTTTCTACAGTAAATTTTGCAAAAAATAATTTTTTACTGTCGCAAATTTTAATTGCGCCAGGGATTGCCTTTTCTATAGTAAACTTTGCAAAAAATAATTTTTTACTGTCGCAAATTTTAATTGCGCCAGGGATTGCCTTTTCTATAGTAAACTTTGCAAAAAATAATTTTTTACTGTCGCAAATTTTAATTGCGCCAGGGAATGCCTTTTCTATAGTAAACTTTTCAAAAAATAATTTTCTACTGTCGAAAATTTTAATTACGCTAGGGATTGCCTTTTCTATAGTAAATTGCTCACAAAATAATTTTCAACTGTAGCAAATTTTAATTACCGCAGGGATTGCCTTTTCTATAGTAAATTATTCAAAAAATAATTTTATACTGTCGCAAATTTTAATTACGCCAGGGATTGCCTTTTCTATAGTAAATTATTCAAAAAATAATTTTCAACTGTCGCAAATTTTAATTACGCCAGGGATTGCCTTTTCTATAGTAAATTATTCAAAAAATAATTTTTTACTGTCGCAAATTTTAAGTGCGCCAGGGATTGCCTTTTCTATAGTAAATTATTCAAAAAATTATTTTATACTGTCGCAAATTTTAATTACGCCAGGGATTGCCTTTTCTATAGTAAATTGTTCAAAAAATAATTTTCTACTGTCGCAAATTTTAATTGCGCCAGGGATTGCCTTTTGTATAGTAAATTAATCAAAAAATAATTTTCTACTGTCGCAAATTTTAAGTGCGCCAGGGATTGCCTTTTCTATAGTAAATTATTCAAAAAATAATTTTCTACTGTCGCAAATTTTAAGTGCGCCAGGGATTGCCTTTTCTATAGTAAATTATTCAAAAAATAATTTTATACTGTCGCAAATTTTAATTACGCCAGGGATTGCCTTTTCTATAGTAAATTATTCAAAAAATAATTTTATACTGTCGCAAATTTTAATTGCGCCAGGGATTGCCTTTTCTATAGTAAATTATTCAAAAAATAATTTCACACTATCGCAAATTTTAAATATGCCAGGGATTGCCTTTTCTATAGTAAATTATTCAAAAAATAATTTTTTACTGTCGCAAATTTTAATTACGCCAGGGATTGCCTTTTCTATAGTAAATTATTCAAAAAATAATTTTATACTGTCGCAAATTTTAATTACGCCAGGGATTGCCTTTTCTATCGTAAATTTTTCAAAAAATAATTTTATACTGTCGCAAATTTTAATTACGCCAGGGATTGCCTTTTCTATAGTAAATTATTCAAAAAATAATTTTATACTGTCGCAAATTTTAATTGCGCCAGGGATTGCCTTTTCTATAGTAAGTTATTCAAAAAATAATTTTACACTATCGCAAATTTTAAATACGCCAGGGATTGCCTTTTCTCTTGTAAATTATTCAAAAAATAATTTTCAACTGTCCCAAATTTTAATTGCGCCAGGGATTGCCTTTTCTATAGTAAATTATTCAAAAAATAATTTTTTACTGTCGCAAATTTTAATTACGCCAGGGATTGCCTTTTCTATAGTAAATTATTCAAAAAATAATTTTTTACTGTCGCAAATTTTAAATAACCCAGGGATTGCCTTTTCTATAGTAAATTATTCAAAAAATAATTTTCAACTGTCGCAAATTTTAATTACGCCAGGGATTGCCTTTTCTATAGTAAATTATTCAAAAAATATTTTTCAACTGTCGCAAATTTTAATTACGCCAGGGATTGCCTTTTCTATAGTAAATTATTCAAAAAATAATTTTTACTGTCGCAAATTTTAATTACGCCAGGGATTACCTTTTCTATAGTAAATTATTCAAAAAATAATTTTTTACTGTCGCAAATTTTAATTGCGCCAGGGATTGCCTTTTATATAGTAAATTATTCAAAAAATAATTTTATACTGTCGCAAATTTTAATTACGCCAGGGATTGCCTTTCCTATAGTAAACTATTCAAAAAATAATGTTATACTGTGGCAAATTTTAATTGCGCCAGGGATTGCCTTTTCTATAGTAAATTATTCAAAAAATAATTTTCTACTGTCGCAAATTTTAATTACGCCAGGGATTGCCTTTTCTATAGTAAATTATTCAAAAAATAATTTTATACTGTCGCAAATTTTAATTACGTCAGGGATTGTCTTTTCTATAGTAAATTATTCAAAAAATAATTTTCTACTGTCGCAAATTAAAATTGCGCCAGGGATTGCCTTTTCTATTGTAAATTATTCAAAAAATAATTTTCAACTGTCCCAAATTTTAATTACGCCAGGGATTGCCTTTTCTATAGTAAATTATTCAAAAAATATTTTTCAACTGTCGCAAATTTTAATTACGCCAGGGATTGCCTTTCCTATAGTAAACTATTCAAAAAATAATTTTCTACTGTCGCAAATTTTAATTGCGCCAGGGATTGCCTTTTCTATAGTAAATTATTCAAAAAATAATTTTATACTGTTGCAAATTTTAATTGCGCCAGGGATTGCCTTTTCTATAGTAAATTATTCAAAAAATAATTTTATACTGTCGCAAATTTTAATTACGCCAGGGATTGCCTTTCCTATAGTAAACTATTCAAAAAATAATTTTATACTGTCGCAAATTTTAATTGCGCCAGGGATTGCCTTTTCTATAGTAAATTATTCAAAAAATAATTTTCTACTGTCGCAAATTTTAATTACGCCAGGGATTGCCTTTTCTATAGTAAATTATTCAAAAAATAATTTTATACTGTCGCAAATTTTAATTACGTCAGGGATTGCCTTTTCTATAGTAAATTATTCAAAAAATAATTTTCTACTGTCGCAAATTAAAATTGCGCCAGGGATTGCCTTTTCTATTGTAAATTATTCAAAAAATAATTTTCAACTGTCCCAAATTTTAATTGCGCCAGGGATTGCCTTTTCTATAGTAAATTATTCAAAAAATAATTTTTTACTGTCGCAAATTTTAATTACGCCAGGGATTGCCTTTTCTATAGTAAATTATTCAAAAAATAATTTTTTACTGTCGCAAATTTTAAATAACCCAGGGATTGCCTTTTCTATAGTAAATTATTCAAAAAATAATTTTCAACTGTCGCAAATTTTAATTACGCCAGGGATTGCCTTTTCTATAGTAAATTATTCAAAAAATATTTTTCAACTGTCGCAAATTTTAATTACGCCAGGGATTGCCTTTTCTATAGTAAATTATTCAAAAAATAATTTTTTACTGTCGCAAATTTTAATTACGCCAGGGATTACCTTTTCTATAGTAAATTATTCAAAAAATAATTTTTTACTGTCGCAAATTTTAATTGCGCCAGGGATTGCCTTTTATATAGTAAATTATTCAAAAAATAATTTTTTACTGTCGCAAATTTTAATTGCGCCAGGGATTGCCTTTTCTATAGTAAATTATTCAAAAAATAATTTTTTACTGTCGCAAATTTTAATTACGGCGGGGATTGCCTTTTCTATAGTAAATTATTCAAAAAATAATTTTTTACTGTTGCAAGTTTTAATTACGCCAGGGATTGCCTTTTCTATAGTAAATTTTTCAAAAAATAATTTTTTACTGTCGCAAATTTTAAGTGCGCCAGGGATTGCCTTTTCTATAGTAAATTTTGCAAAAAATAATTTTTTACTGTCGCAAATTTTAATTGCGCCAGGGATTACCTTTTCTATAGTAAATTATTCAAAAAATAATTTTCTACTGTCGCAAATTTTAAGTGCGCCAGGGATTGCCTTTTCTATAGTAAATTATTCAAAAAATAATTTTTTACTGTCGCAAATTTTAATTACGCCAGGGATTGCCTTTTCTATAGTAAATTTTGCAAAAAAAATATTTTTTACTGTCGCAAATTTCAAATCCGCCAGGGATTGCCTTTTCTACAGTAAATTTTGCAAAAAATAATTTTTTACTGTCGCAAATTTTAATTGCGCCAGGGATTGCCTTTTCTATAGTAAACTTTGCAAAAAATAATTTTTTACTGTCGCAAATTTTAATTGCGCCAGGGATTGCCTTTTCTATAGTAAACTTTGCAAAAAATAATTTTTTACTGTCGCAAATTTTAATTGCGCCAGGGAATGCCTTTTCTATAGTAAACTTTTCAAAAAATAATTTTCTACTGTCGAAAATTTTAATTACGCCAGGGATTGCCTTTTCTATAGTAAATTTCTCACAAAATAATTTTCAACTGTCGCAAATTTTAATTACCGCAGGCATTGCCTTTTCTATAGTAAATTATTCAAAAAATAATTTTATACTGTCGCAAATTTTAATTACGCCAGGGATTGCCTTTTCTATAGTAAATTATTCAAAAAATAATTTTCAACTGTCGCAAATTTTAATTACGCCAGGGATTGCCTTTTCTATAGTAAATTATTCAAAAAATAATTTTTTACTGTCGCAAATTTTAAGTGCGCCAGGGATTGCCTTTTCTATAGTAAATTATTCAAAAAATTATTTTATACTGTCGCAAATTTTAATTACGCCAGGGATTGCCTTTTCTATAGTAAATTATTCAAAAAATAATTTTCTACTGTCGCAAATTTTAATTGCGCCAGGGATTGCCTTTTGTATAGTAAATTATTCAAAAAATAATTTTCTACTGTCGCAAATTTTAAGTGCGCCAGGGATTGCCTTTTCTATAGTAAATTATTCAAAAAATAATTTTCTACTGTCGCAAATTTTAAGTGCGCCAGGGATTGCCTTTTCTATAGTAAATTATTCAAAAAATAATTTTATACTGTCGCAAATTTTAATTACGCCAGGGATTGCCTTTTCTATAGTAAATTATTCAAAAAATAATTTTATACTGTCGCAAATTTTAATTGCGCCAGGGATTGCCTTTTCTATAGTAAATTATTCAAAAAATAATTTTACACTATCACAAATTTTAAATACGCCAGGGATTGCCTTTTCTATAGTAAATTATTCAAAAAATAATTTTTTACTGTCGCAAATTTTAATTACGACAGGGATTGCCTTTTCTATAGTAAATTATTCAAAAAATAATTTTATACTGTCGCAAATTTTAATTACGCCAGGGATTGCCTTTTCTATCGTAAATTTTTCAAAAAATAATTTTATACTGTCGCAAATTTTAATTACGCCAGGGATTGCCTTTTCTATAGTAAATTATTCAAAAAATAATTTTATACTGTCGCAAATTTTAATTGCGCCAGGGATTGCCTTTTCTATAGTAAATTATTCAAAAAATAATTTTACACTATCGCAAATTTTAAATACGCCAGGGATTGCCTTTTCTATAGTAAATTATTCAAAAAATAATTTTTTACTGTCGCAAATTTTAATTACGCCAGGGATTGCCTTTTCTATAGTAAATTATTCAAAAAATAATTTTATACTGTCGCAAATTTTAATTACGCCAGGGATTGCCTTTTCTATCGTAAATTTTTCAAAAAATAATTTTATACTGTCGCAAATTTTAATTACGCCAGGGATTGCCTTTTCTATAGTAAATTATTCAAAAAATAATTTTCTACTGTCGCAAATTTTAATTACGCCAGGGATTGCGTTTTCTATAGTAAATTATTCAAAAAATAATTTGATACTGTCGCAAATTTTAATTACGCCAGGGATTGCCTTTTATATAGTAAATTATTCAAAAAATAATTTTATATTGTCGCAAATTTTAATTACGCCAGGGATTGCCTTTTCTATAGTAAATTATTCAAAAAAAAATTTTATACTGTCGCAAATTTTAATTGCGCCAGGGATTGCCTTTTCTATAGTAAATTATTCAAAAAATAATTTTCTACTGTCGCAAATTTTAATTACGCCAGGGATTGCCTTTTCTATAGTAAATTATTCAAAAAATAATTTTTTACTGTCGCAAATTTTAAATATTCCAGGGATTGCCTTTTCTATAGTAAATTATCCAAAAAATAATTTTCTATTGTCGCAAATTTTAATTACGCCAGGGATTGCCTTTTCTATAGTAAATTTTGCAAAAAAAAATATTTTTTACTGTCGCAAATTTCAAATCCACCAGGGATTGCCTTTTCTACAGTAAATTTTGCAAAAAATAATTTTTTACTGTCGCAAATTTTAATTGCGCCAGGGATTGCCTTTTCTATAGTAAACTTTGCAAAAAATAATTTTTTACTGTCGCAACTTTTAATTGCGCCAGGGATTGCCTTTTCTATAGTAGACTTTGCAAAAAATAATTGTTTACTGTCGCAAATTTTAATTGCGCCAGGGATTGCCTTTTCTATAGTAAACTTTTAAAAAAATAATTTTCTACTGTCGCAAATTTTAATTACGCCAGGGATTGCCTTTTTTATAGTAAATTTCTCACAAAATAATTTTCTACTGTCGCAAATTTTAATTACGCCAGGGATTGCCTTTTCTATAGTAAATTTCTCACAAAATAATTTTCAACTGTCGCAAATTTTAATTACGCCAGGGATTGCCTTTTCTATAGTAAATTATTCAAAAAATAATTTTTTACTGTCGCAAATTTTAATTACGCCAGGGATTGCCCTTTCTATAGTAAATTATTCAAAAAATAATTTTTTACTGTCGCAAATTTTAAGTGCGCCAGGGATTGCCTTTTCTATAGTAAATTTTGCAAAAAATAATTTTTTATTGTCGCAAATTTTAAGTGCGCCAGGGATTGCCTTTTCTATAGTAAATTATTCAAAAAATAATTTTTTACTCTCGCAAATTTTAATTACGCCAGGGATTGCCTTTTCTATAGTAAATTATTCAAAAAATAATTTTCAACTGTCGCAAAATTTAATTACGCCAGGGATTGCCTTTTCTATAGTAAATTATTCAAAAAATAATTTTATACTGTCGCAAGTTTTAACTACGCCAGGGATTGCCTTTTCTATAGTAAATTTTTCAAAAAATAATTTTCTACTGTCGCAAATTTTAATTGCGCCAAGGATTGCCTTTTCCATAGTAAATTTTGCAAAAAATAATTTTTTACTGCCGCAAATTTTAATTGCGCCAGGGATTGTCTTTTCTATAGTAAATTATTCAAAAAATAATTTTCTACTGTCGCAAATTTTAATTACGCCAGGGATTGCCTTTTCTATAGTAAATTATTCAAAAAATAATTTTCCACTGTCGCAAATTTTAAGTGCGCCAGGGATTGCCTTTTCTATAGTAAATTATTCAAAAATTAATTTTATACTGTCGCAAATTTTAAATACGCCAGGGATTGCCTTTTCTATAGTAAATTATTTAAAAAATAATTTTCTACTGTCGCAAATTTTAATTACGCCAGGGATTGCCTTTTCTATAGTAAATTATTCAAAAAATAATTTTTTACTGTCGCAAGTTTTAATTACGCCAGGGATTGCCCTTTCTATAGAAAATTATTCAAAAAATAATTTTCTACTGTCGCAAATTTTAAGTGCGCCAGGGATTGCCTTTTATATAGTAAATTTTTCAAAAATTAATTTTATACTGTCGCAAATTTTAATTACGCCAGGGATTGCCTTTTCTATAGTAAATTATTCAAAAAATAATTTTATACTGTCGCAAATTTTAATTACGCCAGGGATTGCCTTTTCTCTAGTAAATTATTCAAAAAATAATTTTATACTGTCGCAAATTTTAAATACGCCAGGGATTGCCTTTTATATAGTAAATTATTCAAAAAATAATTTTATACTGTCGCAAATTTTAATTACGCCAGGGATTGCCTTTTATATAGTAAATTTTTCAAAAAATAATTTTATACTGTCGCAAATTTTAATTACGCCAGGGATTGCCTTTTCTATAGTAAATTATTCAAAAAATAATTTTTTACTGTCGCAAATTTTAATTGCGCCAGGGATTTCCTTTTATATAGTAAATTTTTCAAAAATTAATTTTATAATGTCGCAAATTTTAAATACGCCAGGAATTGCCTTTTCTATAGTAAATTATTCAAAAAATAATTTTCTACTGTCGCAAATTTTAATTACGCCAGGGATTGCCTTTTCTATAGTAAATTATTCAAAAAATAATTTTCTACTGTCGCAAATTTTAATTACGCCAGGGATTGCCTTTTCTATAGTAAATTATTCAAAAAATAATTTTTTACTGTCGCAAATTTTAAGTGCGCCAGGGATTGCCTTTTCTATAGTAAATTTTGCAAAAAATAATTTTTTACTGTCGCAAATTTTAATTGCGCCAGGGATTGCCTTTTCTATAGTAAATTTTGCAAAAAATAATTTTCTACTGTCGCAAATTTTAAGTGCGCCAGGGATTGCCTTTTCTACAGTAAATTATTCAAAAAATAATTTTTTACTATCGCAAGTTTTAATTACGCCAGGGATTGCCTTTTTATAGTAAATTATTCAAAAAATTATTTTCAACTGTCGCAAATTTTAATTACGCCAGGGATTGCCTTTTCTATAGTAAATTATTCAAAAAATAATTTTTTACTATCGCAAATTTTAATTACGCCAGGGATTGCCTTTTCTATAGTAAATTATTCAAAAAATAATTTTATACTGTCGCAAATTTTAATTACGCCAGGGATTGCCTTTTCTATAGTAAATTATTCAAAAAATAATTTTTTACTGTCGCAAATTTTAATTGCGCCAGGGATTGCCTTTTCTGTAATAAATTTTGCAAAAAATAATTTTCTACTGTCGCAAATTTTAAGTGCGCCAGGGATTGCCTTTTCTATAGTAAATTATTCAAAAAATAATTTTATACTGTCGCAAATTTTAATTGCGCCAGGGATTGCTTTTTCTATAGTAAATTATTCAAAAAATTATTTTCGACTGTCGCAAATTTTAATTACTCCAGGGTTTGCCTTTTCTATAGTAAATTATTCAAAAAATAATTTTTTACTATCGCAAGTTTTAATTGCGCCGGGGATTGCCTTTTCTACAGTAAATTATTCAAAAAATAATTTTCTACTCTCGCAAATTTTAATTACGCCAGGGATTGCCTTTTCTATAGTAAATTATTCAAAAAATAATTTTTTACTGTCGCAAATTTTTATTACGCCAAGGATTGCCTTTTATATAGTAAATTTTTCAAAAAATAATTTTATACTGTCGCAAATTTTAATTACGCCAGGGTTTGCCTTTTCTATAGTAAATTATTCAAAAAATAATTTTTTACTGTGGCAAATTTTAGTTACGCCAGGGATTGCCTTTTCTATAGTAAATTATTGAAAAAATAATTTTTTACTGTCGCAAATTTTAAATACGCCAGGGATTGCCTTTTCTATAGTAAATTTTTCAAAAAATAATTTTTTACTGTCGCAAATTTTTTTTGCGCCAGGGATTGCCTTTCTACAGTAAATTTTTCAAAAAATAATTTTTTACTGTCGCAAATTGTAATTGCGCCAGGGATTGCCTTTTCTATAGTAAATTTTTCAAAAAATCATTTTTTACTATCGCAAGTTTTAATTACGCCAGGGATTGCCTTTTCTATAGTAAATTTTGCAAAAAATAATTTTATACTGTCGCAAATTTTAATTACGCCAGGGATTGCCTTTTCTATAGTAAATTATTCAAAAAATAATTTTTTACTGTCGCAAACTTTAATTACGCCAGGGATTGCCTTTTATATAGTAAATTTTTCAAAAAATAATTTTATATTGTCGCAAATTTTAATTACGCCAGGGATTGCCTTTTCTATAGTAAATTATTCAAAAAATAATTTTATACTGTCGCAAATTTTAATTACGCCAGGGATTGCCTTTTATATAGTAAATTATTCAAAAAATAATTTTTTACTGTCGCAAACTTTAATTACGCCAGGGATTGCCTTTTATATAGTAAATTTTTCAAAAAATAATTTTTTACTGTCGCAAACTTTAATTACGCCAGGGATTGCCTTTTCTATACTAAATTATTCAAAAAATAATTTTTTACTGTCGCAAATTTTAATTGCGCCACGGATTGCCTTTTCTACAGTAAATTTTTCAAAACATTAATTTTTTACTGTCGAAAATTTTAGTTACGCCAGGGATTGCCTTTTCTATAGTAAATTTTGCAAAAAATAATTTTATACTGTCGCAAATTTTAAATATCCCAGGGTTGGTCTTTTCTATAGTAAATTTCACACAAATTAATTTCTTACTGTCGCAAATTTTAAATACGCCAGGGATTGCCTTTTCTATAGTAAATTATTCAAAAAATAATTTTTTTACTGTCGCAAATTTTAAATACGCCAGGGATTGCCTTTTCTATAGTACATTATTCAAAAAATAATTTTTTACTGTCGCAAATTTTAATTACGCCAGGGATTGCCTTTTATATAGTAAATTTTTCAAAAAATAATTTTATACTGTCGCAAATTTTAATTACGCCAAGGATTGCCTTTTCTATAGTAAATTTTGCAAAAAATAATTTTAAACTGTCGCAAATTTTAATTACGCCAGGGATTGCCTTTTCTATAGTAAATTATTCAAAAAATAATTTTCTACTGTCGCAAATTTTAATTACGCCAGGGATTGCCTTTTCTATAGTAAATTATTCAAAAAATAATTTTCTACTGTCGCAAATTTTAAGTGCGCCAGGGATTGCCTTTTCTATAGTAAATTATTCAAAAAATAATTTTTTACTGTCGCAAATTTTAAGTGCGCCAGGGATTGCCTTTTCTATAGTAAAATATTCAAAAAATAATTTTCTATTGTCGCAAATTTTAATTAAGACAGGGATTGACTTTTCTACAGTAAATTTTTCAAAAAATAATTTTTTACTGTCGCAAATTTTAAGTGCGCCAGGGATTGCCTTTTCTATAGTAAATTATTCAAAAAATAATTTTCTACTGTCGCAAATTTTAATTACGCCTGGGATTGCCTTTTCTATAGTAAATTATTCATAAAATAATTTTTTACTGTCGCAAATTTTATGTGCGCCAGGGATTGCCTTTTCTATAGTAAATTATTCCAAAAATAATTTTATACTGTCGCAAATTTTAATTACGCCAGGGATTGCCTTTTCTATAGTAAATTATTCAAAAAATAATTTTATACTGTCGCAAATTTTAAGTGCGCCAGGGATTACCTTTCTACAGTAAATTTTTCAAAAAATAATTTTCTACTGTCGCAAATTTTAATTACGCCAGGGATTGCCTTTTCTATAGTAAATTATTCAAAAAATAATTTTCTACTGTCGCAAATTGCCTTTTCTATAGTCAATTATTCAAAAAATAATTTTCTACTGTCGCAAATTTTAATTGCGCCAGGGATTGCCTTTTCTATAGTAAATTATTCAAAAAATAATTTTCTACTGTCGCAAATTTTAATTACGCCAGGGATTGCCTTTTCTATAGTAAATTATTCAAAACATAATTTTCTACTGTCGCAAATTTTAATTGCGCCAGGGATTGCCTTTTCTATAGTAAATTATTCAAAAAATAATTTTCTACTGTCGCAAATTTTAAATATCCCAGGGATTGCCTTTTCTATAGTAAATTTCTCACAAAATAATTTCTTACTGTCGAAAATTTTAAATACGCCAAGAATTTCCTTTTCTATAGTAAATTATTTAAAAAAAATAATTTTTTACTGTCGCAAATATTAATTGCGCCAGGGATTGCCTTTTCTATAGTAAATTATTCAAAAAATAATTTTCTACTGTCGCAAATTGTAATTGCGCCAGGGGTTGCCTCTTCTATAGTAATTTATTCAAAAAATAATTTTTTACTGTCGCAAATTTTAATTACGCCAGGGATTGCCTTTTCTATAGTAAATTATTCAAAAAATAATTTTCTACTGTCGCAAATTTTAAATGCGCCAGGGATTGTCTTTTCTATAGTAAATTATTCAAAAAATAATTTTCTACTGTCGCAAATTTTAATTACACCAGGGGTTGCCTTTTCTATAGTAAATTATTCAAAAAATAATTTTCAACTGTCGCAAATTTTAATTGCGCCAGGGATTGCCTTTTCTACAGTAAATTTTTCAAAATATTAATTTTTTACTGTCGAAAATTTTAATTACGCCAGGGATTGCCTTTTCTATAGTAAATTTTGCAAAAAATAAATTTATACTGTCGCAAATTTTAATTACGCCAGAGATTGCTTTTTCTATAGTAAATTATTCAAAAAATAATTTTCTACTGTCGCAAATTTTAATTACGCCAGGGATTGCCTTTTCTATAGTAAATTATTCAAAAAATAATTTTATACTGTCGCAAATTTTAATTACGCCAGGGATTGCCTTTTCTATAGTGAATTTTGCAAAAAATAATTTTTTACTGTCGCAAATTTTAAATACGCCAGGGATTGCCTTTTCTATAGTAAATTATTCAAAAAATAATTTTCTACTGTCGCAAATTTTAAATATCCCAGGGATTGCTTTTTCTATAGTAAATTTCTCACAAATTAATTTCTTACTGTCGCAAATTTTAAATACGCCAGGGATTGCCTTTTCTATAGTAAATTATTCAAAAAATAATTTTTTACTGTCGCAAATTTTAAGTGCGACAGGGATTGCCTTTTCTATAGTAAATTATTCAAAAAATAATTTTTTACTGTCGCAAATTTTAACTACGCCAGGGATTGCCTTTTATATAGTAAATTTTTCAAAAAATAATTTTATACTGTCGCAAATTTTAATTACGCCAGGGATTGCCTTTTCTATAGTAAATTTTGCAAAAAATAATTTTATACTGTCGCAAATTTTAATTACGCCAGGGATTGCCTTTTCTATAGTAAATAATTCAAAAAATAATTTTCTACTGTCGGAAATTTTAATTACGCCAGGGATTGCCTTTTCTATAGTAAATTATTCAAAAAATAATTTTCTACTGTCGCAAATTTTAAGTGCGCCAGGGATTGCCTTTTCTATAGTAAATTATTCAAAAAATAATTTTTTACTGTCGCAAATTTTAATTGCGCCAGGGATTGCCTTTTCTACTGTAAATTTTTCAAAATATTAATTTTTTACTGTCGAAAATTTTAATTACGCCAGGTTTTGCCTTTTCTATAGTAAATTTTGCAAAAAATAATTTTATACTGTCGCAAATTTTAATTACGCCAGGGATTGCCTTTTCTATAGTAAATTATTCAAAAAATAATTTTTTACTGTCGCAAACTTTAATTACGCCAGGGATTGCCTTTTATATAGTAAATTTTTCAAAAAATAATTTTATATTGTCGCAAATTTTAATTACGCCAGGGATTGCCTTTTCTATAGTAAATTATTCAAAAAATAATTTTATACTGTCGCAAATTTCAATTACGCCAGGGATTGCCTTTTATATAGTAAATTATTCAAAAAATAATTTTTTACTGTCGCAAACTTTAATTACGCCAGGGATTGCCTTTTATATAGTAAATTTTTCAAAAAATAATTTTTTACTGTCGCAAACTTTAATTACGCCAGGGATTGCCTTTTCTATACTAAATTATTCAAAAAATAATTTTTTACTGTCGCAAATTTTAATTGCGCCACGGATTGCCTTTTCTACAGTAAATTTTTCAAAACATTAATTTTTTACTGTCGGAAATTTTAATTACGCCAGGGATTGCCTTTTCTATAGTAAATTATTCAAAAAATAATTTTCTACTGTCGCAAATTTTAAGTGCGCCAGGGATTGCCTTTTCTATAGTAAATTATTCAAAAAATAATTTTTTACTGTCGCAAATTTTAATTGCGCCAGGGATTGCCTTTTCTACTGTAAATTTTTCAAAATATTAATTTTTTACTGTCGAAAATTTTAATTACGCCAGGTTTTGCCTTTTCTATAGTAAATTATTCAAAAAATAATTTTTTACTGTCGCAAATTTTAATTACGCCAGGTATTGCCTTTTCTATAGTAAATTATTCAAAAAATAATTTTCTACTGTCACAAATTTTAATTGCGCCAGGGATTGCCTTTTCTATAGTAAATTATTCAAAAAATAATTTTTTACTGTCGCAAATTTTAAGTGCGCCAGGGATTGCCTTTCTACAGTAAATTATTCAAAAAATAATTTTCTACTGTCGCAAATTTTAATTGCGCCAGGGATTGCCTTTTCTATAGTAAATTATTCAAAAAATAATTTTTTACTGTCGCAAATTTTAAATACGCCAGGGATTGCCTTCTCTATAGTAAATTATTCAAAAAATAATTTTTTACTGTCACAAATTTTAAGTGCGCCAGGGATTGCCTTTCTACAGTAAATTATTCAAAAAATAATTTTCTACTGTCGCAAATTTTAATTGCGCCAGGGATTGCCTTTTCTATGGTAAATTATTCAAAAAATAATTTTCTACTGTCGCAAATTTTAATTACGCCAGGGATTGCCTTTTCTATAGTAAATTATTCAAAAAATAATTTTCTACTGTCGCAAATTTTAATTACGCCAGGGATTGCCTTTTCTATAGTAAATTATTCAAAAAATAATTTTCAACTGTCGCAAATTTTAATTACGCCAGGGATTGCCTTTTCTATAGTAAATTATTCAAAAAATAATTTTTTACTGTCGCAAATTTTAAGTGCGCCAGGGATTGCCTTTTCTAGAGTAAATTTTGCAAAAAATAATTTTATACTGTCGCAAATTTTAATTACGCCAGGGATTGCCTTTTCTATAGTAAATTATTCAAAAAATAATTTTCTACTGTCGCAAATTTTAATTACGCCAGGGATTGCCTTTTCTATAGTAAATTATTCAAAAAATAATTTTTTACTGTCGCAAACTTTAATTACGCCAGGGATTGCCTTTTATATAGTAAATTTTTCAAAAAATAATTTTATATTGTCGCAAATTTTAATTACGCCAGGGATTGCCTTTTCTATAGTAAATTATTCAAAAAATAATTTTATACTGTCGCAAATTTCAATTACGCCAGGGATTGCCTTTTATATAGTAAATTATTCAAAAAATAATTTTTTACTGTCGCAAACTTTAATTACGCCAGGGATTGCCTTTTATATAGTAAATTTTTCAAAAAATAATTTTTTACTGTCGCAAACTTTAATTACGCCAGGGATTGCCTTTTCTATACTAAATTATTCAAAAAATAATTTTTTACTGTCGCAAATTTTAATTGCGCCACGGATTGCCTTTTCTACAGTAAATTTTTCAAAACATTAATTTTTTACTGTCGGAAATTTTAATTACGCCAGGGATTGCCTTTTCTATAGTAAATTATTCAAAAAATAATTTTCTACTGTCGCAAATTTTAAGTGCGCCAGGGATTGCCTTTTCTATAGTAAATTATTCAAAAAATAATTTTTTACTGTCGCAAATTTTAATTGCGCCAGGGATTGCCTTTTCTACTGTAAATTTTTCAAAATATTAATTTTTTACTGTCGAAAATTTTAATTACGCCAGGTTTTGCCTTTTCTATAGTAAATTATTCAAAAAATAATTTTTTACTGTCGCAAATTTTAATTACGCCAGGTATTGCCTTTTCTATAGTAAATTATTCAAAAAATAATTTTCTACTGTCACAAATTTTAATTGCGCCAGGGATTGCCTTTTCTATAGTAAATTATTCAAAAAATAATTTTTTACTGTCGCAAATTTTAAGTGCGCCAGGGATTGCCTTTCTACAGTAAATTATTCAAAAAATAATTTTCTACTGTCGCAAATTTTAATTGCGCCAGGGATTGCCTTTTCTATAGTAAATTATTCAAAAAATAATTTTTTACTGTCGCAAATTTTAAATACGCCAGGGATTGCCTTCTCTATAGTAAATTATTCAAAAAATAATTTTTTACTGTCACAAATTTTAAGTGCGCCAGGGATTGCCTTTCTACAGTAAATTATTCAAAAAATAATTTTCTACTGTCGCAAATTTTAATTGCGCCAGGGATTGCCTTTTCTATGGTAAATTATTCAAAAAATAATTTTCTACTGTCGCAAATTTTAATTACGCCAGGGATTGCCTTTTCTATAGTAAATTATTCAAAAAATAATTTTCTACTGTCGCAAATTTTAATTACGCCAGGGATTGCCTTTTCTATAGTAAATTATTCAAAAAATAATTTTCAACTGTAGCAAATTTTAATTACGCCAGGGATTGCCTTTTCTATAGTAAATTATTCAAAAAATAATTTTTTACTGTCGCAAATTTTAAGTGCGCCAGGGATTGCCTTTTCTAGAGTAAATTTTGCAAAAAATAATTTTATACTGTCGCAAATTTTAATTACGCCAGGGATTGCCTTTTCTATAGTAAATTATTCAAAAAATAATTTTCTACTGTCGCAAATTTTAATTACGCCAGGGATTGCCTTTTCTATAGTAAATTATTCAAAAAATAATTTTTTTACTGTCGCAAATTTTAATTACGCCAGGGATTGCCTTTTCTATAGTAAATTATTCAAAAAATAATTTTTTACTGTCGCAAATTTTAAGTGCGCCAGGGATTGCCTTTTCTATAGTAAATTTTGCAAAAAATAATTTTTTACTGTCGCAAATTTTAATTGCGCCAGGGATTGCCTTTTCTATAGTAAATTATTCAAAAAATAATTTTCAACTGTCGCAAATTGTAATTGCGCCAGGGAGTGCCTTTTCTATAGTAAATTATTCAAAAAATAATTTTTTACTGTCGCAAATTTTAATTACGCCAGGGATTGCCTTTTCTATAGTAAATTATTCAAAAAATAATTTTTTACTGTCGCAAATTTTAAGTGCGCCAGGGATTGCCTTTTCTATAGTAAATTATTCAAAAAATAATTTTTTACTGTCGCAAATTTTAAGTGCGCCAGGGATTGCCTTTCTACAGTAAATTATTCAAAAAATAATTTTCTACTGTCGCAAATTTTAATTGCGCCAGGGATTGCCTTTTCTATAGTAAATTATTCAAAAAATAATTTTTTACTGTCGCAAATTTTAAATACGCCAGGGATTGCCTTTTCTATAGTAAATTATTCAAAAAATAATTTTTTACTGTCGCAAATTTTAAGTGCGCCAGGGATTGCCTTTCTACAGTAAATTATTCAAAAAATAATTTTCTACTGTCGCAAATTTTAATTGCGCCAGGGATTGCCTTTTCTATGGTAAATTATTCAAAAAATAATTTTCTACTGTCGCAAATTTTAATTACGCCAGGGATTGCCTTTTCTATAGTAAATTATTCAAAAAATAATTTTCTACTGTCGCAAATTTTAATTACGCCAGGGATTGCCTTTTCTATAGTAAATTATTCAAAAAATAATTTTCTACTGTCGCAAATTTTAAATACGCCAGGGATATCCTTTTCTATAGTAAATTATTCAAAAAATAATTTTTTACTGTCGCAAATTTTAATTGCGCCAGGGATTGCCTTTTCTATAGTAAATTTCTCACAAATTAATTTCTTACTGTCGCAAATTTTAAATACGCCAGGGATTGCCTTTTCTATAGTAAATTATTCAAAAAATAATTTTTTACTGTCGCAAATTTTAATTGTGCCAGGGATTGCCTTTTCTATAGTAAATTATTCAAAAAATAATTTTCTACTGTCGCAAATTTTAAATACGCCAGGGATTGCCTTTTCTATAGTAAATTATTCGAAAAATAATTTTCTACTGTCGCAAATTTTAAATATCCCAGGGATTGCCTTTTCTATAGTAAATTTCTCACAAAATAATTTTTTACTGTCGCAAATTTTAAATACGCCAGGGATTGCCTTTTCTATAGTAAATTATTCAAAAAATAATTTTCTACTGTCGCAAATTTTAATTACGCCAGGGATTGCCTTTTCTATAGTAAATTATTCAAAAAATAATTTTCTACTGTCGCAAATTTTAATTATGCCAGGGATTGCCTTTTCTACTGTAAATTTTTCAAAATATTAATTTTTTACTGTCGAAAATTTTAATTACGCCAGGTTTTGCCTTTTCTATAGTAAATTATTCAAAAAATAATTTTTTACTGTCGCAAATTTTAATTACGCCAGGTACTGCCTTTTCTATAGTAAATTATTCAAAAAATAATTTTCTACTGTCACAAATTTTAATTGCGCCAGGGATTGCCTTTTCTATAGTAAATTATTCAAAAAATAATTTTCAACTGTCGCAAATTTTAATTACGCCAGGGATTGCCTTTTCTATAGTAAATTATTCAAAAAATAATTTTTTACTGTCGCAAATTTTAAGTGCGCCAGGGATTGCCTTTTCTAGAGTAAATTTTGCAAAAAATAATTTTCTACTGTCGCAAATTTTAAATACGCCAGGGATATCCTTTTCTATAGTAAATTATTCAAAAAATAATTTTTTACTGTCGCAAATTTTAATTGCGCCAGGGATTGCCTTTTCTATAGTAAATTTCTCACAAATTAATTTCTTACTGTCGCAAATTTTAAATACGCCAGGGATTGCCTTTTCTATAGTAAATTATTCAAAAAATAATTTTTTACTGTCGCAAATTTTAATTGTGCCAGGGATTGCCTTTTCTATAGTAAATTATTCAAAAAATAATTTTCTACTGTCGCAAATTTTAAATACGCCAGGGATTGCCTTTTCTATAGTAAATTATTCGAAAAATAATTTTCTACTGTCGCAAATTTTAAATATCCCAGGGATTGCCTTTTCTATAGTAAATTTCTCACAAAATAATTTTTTACTGTCGCAAATTTTAAATACGCCAGGGATTGCCTTTTCTATAGTAAATTATTCAAAAAATAATTTTCTACTGTCGCAAATTTTAATTACGCCAGGGATTGCCTTTTCTATAGTAAATTATTCAAAAAATAATTTTCTACTGTCGCAAATTTTAATTATGCCAGGGATTGCCTTTTCTACTGTAAATTTTTCAAAATATTAATTTTTTACTGTCGAAAATTTTAATTACGCCAGGTTTTGCCTTTTCTATAGTAAATTATTCAAAAAATAATTTTTTACTGTCGCAAATTTTAATTACGCCAGGTACTGCCTTTTCTATAGTAAATTATTCAAAAAATAATTTTCTACTGTCACAAATTTTAATTGCGCCAGGGATTGCCTTTTCTATAGTAAATTATTCAAAAAATAATTTTCAACTGTCGCAAATTTTAATTACGCCAGGGATTGCCTTTTCTATAGTAAATTATTCAAAAAATAATTTTTTACTGTCGCAAATTTTAAGTGCGCCAGGGATTGCCTTTTCTAGCGTAAATTTTGCAAAAAATAATTTTATACTGTCGCAAATTTTAATTACGCCAGGGATTGCCTTTTCTATAGTAAATTATTCAAAAAATAATTTTCTACTGTCGCAAATTTTAATTACGCCAGGGATTGCCTTTTCTATAGTAAATTATTCAAAAAATAATTTTTTTACTGTCGCAAATTTTAATTACGCCAGGGATTGCCTTTTCTATAGTAAATTATTCAAAAAATAATTTTTTACTGTCGCAAATTTTAAGTGCGCCAGGGATTGCCTTTTCTATAGTAAATTTTGCAAAAAATAATTTTTTACTGTCGCAAATTTTAATTGCGCCAGGGATTGCCTTTTCTATAGTAAATTATTCAAAAAATAATTTTCAACTGTCGCAAATTGTAATTGCGCCAGGGATTGCCTTTTCTATGGTAAATTATTCAAAAAATAATTTTCTACTGTCGCAAATTTTAATTACGCCAGGGATTGCCTTTTCTATAGTAAATTATTCAAAAAATAATTTTCTACTGTCGCAAATTTTAATTACGCCAGGGATTGCCTTTTCTATAGTAAATTATTCAAAAAATAATTTTCTACTGTCGCAAATTTTAAATACGCCAGGGATATCCTTTTCTATAGTAAATTATTCAAAAAATAATTTTTTACTGTCGCAAATTTTAATTGCGCCAGGGATTGCCTTTTCTATAGTAAATTTCTCACAAATTAATTTCTTACTGTCGCAAATTTTAAATACGCCAGGGATTGCCTTTTCTATAGTAAATTATTCAAAAAATAATTTTTTACTGTCGCAAATTTTAATTGTGCCAGGGATTGCCTTTTCTATAGTAAATTATTCAAAAAATAATTTTCTACTGTCGCAAATTTTAAATACGCCAGGGATTGCCTTTTCTATAGTAAATTATTCGAAAAATAATTTTCTACTGTCGCAAATTTTAAATATCCCAGGGATTGCCTTTTCTATAGTAAATTTCTCACAAAATAATTTTTTACTGTCGCAAATTTTAATTACGCCAGGGATTGCCTTTTCTATAGTAAATTATTCAAAAAATAATTTTCTACTGTCGCAAATTTTAAGTGCGCCAGGGATTGCCTTTTCTATAGTAAATTATTCAAAAAATAATTTTATACTGTCGCAAATTTTAATTGCGCCAGGGATTGCCTTTTCTATAGTAAATTATACAAAAAATAATTTTATACTGTCGCAAATTTTAATTACGCCAGGGATTGCCTTTTCTATAGTAAATTATTCAAAAAATAATTTTCTACTGTCGCAAATTTTAATTACGCCAGGGATTGCCTTTTCTATAGTAAATTATTCAAAAAATAATTTTTTACTGTCGCAAATTTTAAGTGCGCCAGGGATTGCCTTTTCCATAGTAAATTTTTCAAAAAATGATTTTTTACTGTCGCAAATTTTAATTGCGCCAGGGATTGCCTTTTCTATAGTAAATTATTCAAAAAATAATTTTCTACTGTCGCAAATTTTAAGTGCGCCAGGGATTGCCTTTTCTATAGTAAATTATTCAAAAAATAATTTTTTACTGTCGCAAATTTTAAGTGCGACAGGGATTGCCTTTTCTATAGTAAATTATTCAAAAAATAATTTTTTACTGTCGCAAATTTTAATTGCGCCAGGGATTGCCTTTTCTACAGTAAATTTTTCAAAATATTAATTTTTTACTGTCGAAAATTTTAATTACGCCAGGTTTTGCCTTTTCTATAGTAAATTATTCAAAAAATAATTTTTTACTGTCGCAAATTTTAATTACGCCAGGTATTGCCTTTTCTATAGTAAATTATTCAAAAAATAATTTTCTACTGTCACAAATTTTAATTGCGCCAGGGATTGCCTTTTCTATAGTAAATTATTCAAAAAATAATTTTTATCAGTCGCAAATTTTAATTACGCCAGGGATTGCCTTTTCTATAGTAAATTATTCAAAAACTAATTTTTTACTGTCGCAAATTTTAAGTGCGCCAGGGATTGCCTTTTCTAGAGTAAATTTTGCAAAAAATAATTTTATACTGTCGCAAATTTTAATTACGCCAGGGATTGCCTTTTCTATAGTAAATTATTCAAAAAATAATTTTCTACTGTCGCAAATTTTAATTACGCCAGGGATTGCCTTTTCTATAGTAAATTATTCAAAAAATAATTTTTTTACTGTCGCAAATTTTAATTACGCCAGGGATTGCCTTTTCTATAGTAAATTATTCAAAAAATAATTTTTTACTGTCGCAAATTTTAAGTGCGCCAGGGATTGCCTTTTCTATAGTAAATTTTGCAAAAAATAATTTTTTACTGTCGCAAATTTTAATTGCGCCAGGGATTGCCTTTTCTATAGTAAATTAATTCAAAAAATAATTTTCAACTGTCGCAAATTGTAATTGCGCCAGGGAGTGCCTTTTCTATAGTAAATTATTCAAAAAATAATTTTTTACTGTCGCAAATTTTAATTACGCCAGGGATTGCCTTTTCTATAGTAAATTATTCAAAAAATAATTTTTTACTGTCGCAAATTTTAAGTGCGCCAGGGATTGTCTTTTCTATAGTAAATTATTCAAAAAATAATATTTTACTGTCGCAAATTTTAAGTGCGCCAGGGATTGCCTTTCTACAGTAAATTATTCAAAAAATAATTTTCTACTGTCGCAAATTTTAATTGCGCCAGGGATTGCCTTTTCTATAGTAAATTATTCAAAAAATAATTTTTTACTGTCGCAAATTTTAAATACGCCAGGGATTGCCTTTTCTATAGTAAATTATTCAAAAAATAATTTTTTACTGTCGCAAATTTTAAGTGCGCCAGGGATTGCCTTTCTACAGTAAATTATTCAAAAAATAATTTTCTACTGTCGCAAATTTTAATTGCGCCAGGGTTTGCCTTTTCTATGGTAAATTATTCAAAAAATAATTTTCTACTGTCGCAAATTTTAATTATGCCAGGGATTGCCTTTTCTATAGTAAATTATTCAAAAAATAATTTTCTACTGTCGCAAATTTTAATTACGCCAGGGATTGCCTTTTCTATAGTAAATTATTCAAAAAATAATTTTCTACTGTCGCAAATTTTAAATACGCCAGGGATATCCTTTTCTATAGTAAATTATTCAAAAAATAATTTTTTACTGTCGCAAATTTTAATTGCGCCAGGGATTGCCTTTTCTATAGTAAATTTCTCACAAATTAATTTCTTACTGTCGCAAATTTTAAATACGCCAGGGATTGCCTTTTCTATAGTAAATTATTCAAAAAATAATTTTCTACTGTCGCAAATATTAATTACGCCAGGGATTGCCTTTTCTATAGTAAATTATTCAAAAAATAATTTTATACTGTCGCAAATTTTAATTACGCCAGGGATTGCCTTTTCTATAGTAAATTATTCAAAAAATAATTTTCTACTGTCGCAAATTTTAAGTGCGCCAGGGATTGCCTTTTCTATAGTAAATTATTCAAAAAATAATTTTATACTGTCGCAAATTTTAATTGCGCCAGGGATTGCCTTTTCTATAGTAAATTATTCATAAAATAATTTTATACTGTCGCAAATTTTAATTACGCCAGGGATTGCCTTTTCTATAGTAAATTATTCAAAAAATAATTTTCTACTGTCGCAAATTTTAATTACGCCAGGGATTGCCTTTTCTATAGTAAATTATTCAAAAAATAATTTTTTACTGTCGCAAATTTTAAGTGCGCCAGGGATTGCCTTTTCTATAGTAGATTTTTTACTGTCGCAAATTTTAATTGCGCCAGGGATTGCCTTTTCTATAGTAAATTATTCAAAAAATAATTTTCAACTGTCGCAAATTGTAATTGCGCCAGGGATTGCCTTTTCTATAGTAGTTTATTCAAAAAATTATTTTTTACTGTCGCAAATTTTAATTACGCCAGGGATTGCCTTTTCTATAGTAAATTATTCAAAAAATAATTTTATACTGTCGCAAATTTTAATTACGCCAGGGATTGCCTTTTCTATAGTAAATTATTCAAAAAATAATTTTTTACAGTCGCAAATTTTAATTACGCCAGGGATTGCCTTTTCTATAGTAAATTATTCAAAAAATAATTTCTACTGTCGCAAATTTTAATTGCGCCAGGGATTGCCTTTTCTATAGTAAATTATTCAAAAAATATTTTTCTATTGTCGCAAATTTTAATTACGCCAGGGATTGCCTTTTCTATAGTAAATTATTCAAAAAATAATTTTTTACTGTCGCAAATTTTAATTACGCCAGGGATTGCCTTTTCTATAGTAAATTATTCAAAAAATAATTTTCTACTGTCGCAAATTTTAATTACGCCAGGGATTGCCTTTTCTATAGTAAATTATTCAAAAAATAATTTTTTACTGTCGCAAATTTTAATTGCGCCAGGGATTGCCTTTTCTACAGTAAATTTTTCAAAAATAATTTTATACTGTCACAAATTTTAATTGCGCCAGGGATTGCCTTTTCTATAGTAAATTATTCAAAAAATAATTTTATACTGTCGCAAATTGTAATTGCGCCAGGGATTGCCTTTTCTATAGTAAATTATTCAAAAAATTATTTTTCAATTTTCGCAAATTTTAATTACGCCAGGGATTGCCGTTTCTATAGTAAATTATTCAAAAAATAATTTTTTACTGTCGCAAATTTTAAGTGCGCCAGGGATTGCCTTTTCTATAGTAAATTTTTCAAAAAATGATTTTTTACTGTCGCAAATTTTAATTGCGCCAGGGATTGCCTTTTCTATAGTAAATTATTCAAAAAATAATTTTCAACTGTCGCAAATTGTAATTGCGCCAGGGATTGCCTTTTCTATAGTAAATTATTCAAAAAATAATTTTTTACTGTCGCAAATTTTAATTACGCCAGGGATTGCCTTTTCTATAGTAAATTATTCAAAAAATAATTTTCTACTGTCGCAAATTTTAATTGCGCCAGGTATTGCCTTTTCTACAGTAAATTTTTCAAAAAATAATTTTTTACTGTCGCAAATTTTAATTACGCCAGGGATAGCCTTTTCTATATTAAATTATTCAAAAAATAATTTTATACTGTCACAAATTTTAATTACGCCAGGGATTGCCTTTTCTATAGTAAATTATTCAAAAAATAATTTTCTACTGTCGCAAATTTTAATTACGCCAGGGATTGCCTTTTCTATAGTAAATTATTCAAAAAATAATTTTTTACTGTCGCAAATTTTAAGTGCCCCAGGGATTGCCTTTTCTATAGTAAATTATTCAAAAAATAATTTTATACTGTCGCAAATTTTAATTACGCCAGGGATTGCC